>JAMKCH010032863.1:0-16593 GCA_023653785.1 Ophioderma brevispina
CATGCTGCGCAGCAAAACTATGTTGTGCTCATCATATTTTATGCCATTTTAATGGTTAAACATCAATTATTAGCACAGTAATTGAATAGGACCTTGCAATAGGCATTCTTGTGCTTCTACTATCAAAACCCGTAAGTTTGTTTCCCACAGGATTAGGTGATTGGAACAAGACAGACCCTTAAATAAATGATATAAACTACAGAAATAGTCACAACTCCAACTTACAATGTGGTTCCAGCCTTTGTCATGATGCATTGAATTAGTAGTACCTCATCAAAAAATCGTCCCTGGGTGGTGCTATATTATATCAAAAATCATCTATGGGCATTTTAACAATTTTACCCACCATTAAACAGTCATGCTTAAAGAGGAACCCGTACAAACGAATAATAATATTAACAAACTATACTCTTAAAATAACGATTTTGGACCACATACGAGTGGTTTCATCGATAACCGCATTTATATGTACCATAACTCTGAATTAAAACCATCTAGTTTGACCATGCACTTTGAAAAATTCACGGTAGTGTATGTGTTATGCAATATCGCCGTGGCACATTGTGTCATACATGCCACGGGAAATACACATTATGAACGTGTAATGTGAAGGTGTATGACGCTTACTGTACTGTCCTTACACATAAAACACATAAAATCCCATATACACTAGCCGCGAAGCAATTTCAAATAGGGCACCATATGGTCAGACGATAGGCTAGTATGGTTATTTTAATTCCATTTTTTCATGACAACCATCGATATATGTTCCAATGATTATTCTAGAGAATATATCGGGGCGTTCAACCTTTTGACGAAGGGGGCAAGTGCGTTAAATTGGATCCAAAAAAATATTGCGCCGCAAGCAATAATTGGCGGGCTAAGTTGAGTGGGGTAAGGACTTGCCTCCGAGAAGTCTGGAAGGAGGACACACCTGGCGTACATTTTTTAAGTTATTCTTAGTACAAGTTCTCCGTTACGGTTGAGTAAGTATTAGGATTTACTCCATAAAGAGAGCATTACTCCAGCCACAGATTATGTCTGCATTTTAATGGCATGGAACATTTTATAGAAATGTTGACAGGAGGCAAAATATACAATGGGTCATTCCGGGTAGTATTAATTAACCTAGTCTAGTGTGAAGACTCCATTAAGGGTTTATATATGGCCTGGATGGAATAACGCTCTATAATCCCTCATGAAGTCTTGACAATAGATAGTTCTGTAATATTAACTGTTCTTTTTTACAGACCTTCAAATGGAGGCTACTTCTAAATAGGGAAAACCATTATAAAAGAGAGCCCTTGCTAATCCACCAAAAATTTATTCCTGCAAAATTTCCCTGTTGGTATTTACCACGAGGAATTTCTTAATACTTACAATGCATACCAATGAGCATAGAAAGTGACAATGACATCTATGGGAGACGAGATTGGCTACACAGATTTCCTCACACCTTTGGACGATTTTCTCCTGAAAAAGCTAAAATAAAAAACAGTGGCTATTCCTAGAGAACACAAAAAGACATCGAAGTCCTGGACCGCGCCGTGTCGTCTGCTGTCGCGGTTTGTGAATGAGGCAAAAGGACACATGAGGTCATTAAGGCCACCAAGGTCACATGAGGCTACCAACATGTCACCCGGGAACCTACCCCACCCCCATCCTTTCCATGAAGTTACAGCATGGTAACCCTTACGGAAACTCATTATGGTATGCAATATATTAAGGGTCACATTTTAGACCAGCCAAAGGTCATATGGGGTCAACCAAGGACATAGTCACCAAATGTCACCCCACCCCTCCGTTCCACCATGTTACATCCATCATTGCCCTTAGGAAATCTATGGCATTTCAATAAGGGTTCACATTAGACCGGCCAAAGGTCACTTGGGGTCACCAACATGTCCACCCCACCCCACCCCCCCCTTTCCACCAAGTTACATCATCATAGCCCTTACGGAACTTTTATGGCATGCAATATATTAAGGGTTAACATTTTGACACAGACACACACAGACACACAAACCAGAGTAATCCCGATCTAGCAGCAAACACAAAAATGGATGGCGAGAGCAATTTTCTTTGTCACACAAAGACCTTTCACACACAGATTACACACACAGACAACAACCATAGTAATCTCTCTTACCTTCTGCATTCTTGCAGACAACACAAAAATGATGGGAGAGCAATATATGTATCACAAACCACAATCTGAATTTTTCATTTTTTAGAGAATTGACATGTGTCCCTTAATACATCATGTCTGCAACCAAACTACAATGGCAGATACAAATGTAGCTCTGTTAATTCCTATCTCAGTAATGCTTGACCTAAATTATACATTTATGTAAGTTTAAACCTTTGATTAAGTACACACAAATTAACTCTTTGGACTATGCAGGCAACTAGAGTCCAAAATTGTCAAATCATGTATTTATCATACCATAACTTTGAACGGCATGAAAAGTGCATTCAAATCAGTCCTAAACAGTTTAAAAACTCTTGGTCAGTGGTTTTTGAGACTGTTTCCAAATGACCAAAGACACTGAAGTATGTGTTTTAGAACACCTATACAGAATCTATCAGGATTGTGAGGGTTACAATATGTTTATTAAAGTCGACTCAAGAGATTTCGAATATTCATTTTTTTTGTGTAATAATGAAAAAAAATTAAAAAAAAAAAGTCAACTAGAACTAAGATAGTCACTCCTAAAATGCACAATTCCGAACTTTGAGATGAAAATCCGGAATTTTTTTTTTTGCGTTTTGATGCAGTAAACATTTAGTGTTAGTATTACGTCCCATAGGATACTGTGTATAAACAAAAAATTTCCGATCCGGAATTTTAAAACAAAGTGTGATTTTCTATATGAGGAATTCGTTTAAGCTTAGCAATTCCACGTGATTAGTAGATGGGCCAAGGCATTATGTACATGCAAAAACAACGATTTTCTTTGGGAAATGAGGGCGCCCCTCATCAGGAACTCTCTGAGTCGGGGCCTTTAATATGGTCGATACACAAACCTATGTTATACCTTGCATGGCAGATGCGGACTGTGAACATGCTTGATTGCACAATTACACCTATATGCACTGAACTTACATATCATGGCAAACTTAACACCCCACAAAGCCAGTCTGCAACTATGTTGAATGGATGAGCTTCTTTTATGTCCTGCACAGAGTGGATTTTGAATAAGATTTGAAACAGTAGCCAAAGGGAAAAGATACCCAATATATTTTTTTTTAAATCATTTTTGAGTGAAAATTTGCAAGCAGTTTGTTAATAGTTAACTCCACAAATTTAAACTGGGAGTTTAATTCTTGCATCAAAAGGTTAACATTACCAGTCTTAACAAGTAAAATTTTTACCCCCCTGGGTACCGTAGCCACTCGGTATAAGCCCACCCCTCTAAAAAGAAGATTTTACCTTCAAAATAGGGGTGGTCTTATACCAGGGGAGGGGGCGAGAACTTGGGAGCAAATATCAGATACAAATTGGCAATATCATTTCAAGGCATTATTATCACCAATAACACTTAATTACACTTAATTTGTAGCAGATATTAAACATTTAAAGGAAAAGTTTACTTTTCCCATTCCCTTCCCTCAAAGTAATATTGCACATAATACCAATGCCTTGGGGCCTCTTTGATGGCTTCTATAGAAGAGTTTCAAGTTTTAAGATTTATTTTGTTTTGTGAGTTTTTTTTTACTGCCACGCGTTTATGAATGCTATAATTACCACCTGGGCTTATACCCTAGTGTATTGCTGAGACATCCTGTATTTTCTTCAATTGTGGGGTGGGCGTATATCCCCGAAGGTGGGCTTATACAAGAGTGGTTACGGTAATTAAACTGAGCTGTTAATTTGTTCAGGAACTGAAACTATTAAAAATAAATTGAAAAGTAACATTAACTGGTTATTTAAGTACAGGATTAAGGCATTTTATATTGTCCTCCAAGAAACAAATATTCTATATTACCATTACCACCTACCATGGTGTTATAATATAAAGATATCATGTATTATTAGCGACTTTGTCCTTTGTCTCTTCACACAATTTAGAACCAGGCCAAATGTATTATTTTGAAGAACAATGCTCGTGGGCCGAGGTAGAAGAGGGAGGGAGACCAGAAAAAAAAAAAAATATAAGATTTACAAGATATCCATACTGAAAAGTACCCCTGGACAAATACAAATACAAAGCCAATTGAGAAGAACCTACAATTAATTCTTGCAATATGCCCATATGGCCAGTGCATACTACCAATATCAACATGTACTAAAGTCAAAACAACCTAGTCGCAACCATTCTCAATAAATCCATTTAGTAATCAATCACCTGGAAGAATACAAATACAGTCACTGTGTAAACATGGTCTTGGCAGATGGCATGTACAAGTGCTTTACCATATTACTATTACTACTGTATCACACTCATAACAACAGGTAGGTTCTTAACAAGCTCGTCTTGTACTTGGCACAAGAACATCTTTTCTCGACATAATAAGTGCCCAAGAGATATTTGAGATCTTCACAATTGTCATATGTAGACTTAGTCTGTGGTGCTGTATATGTTAATTCACATTTATTAACAGAAATGCCTTAAAAGCACTATCATTGTGTTGCTAAATCAGGACATCGAAAAAATATCTCAAAAATCAATTTTGCAACAAGTACAGTCCTAACATACCTGCAAGACTAAGACCAAAGCAACCTACTTAAGGACAAAATCGGAAAATTACGTGTAATTACTGCCTTACAACGGACACTTACTACATACTAGAGCTGGGAGTTACCGTTAATTTCCTATCCGTTTACACGGTCTGTACTTCCTTTCGTTAAAACGTTTAAACGTCATAACAAGTTCCCGACTGCCGCATTTGGCGCTTCCACGCAAATGCAATTCTTGCGCCATACATTCGTTCGTATCGGGTACCCGAGCTGTGCATTCAATCTTAGTATCATCCTTGAACCATAAATGTTGTTTGTTACTTACCTAGGTTCTGGTTTGCATTAATCCAAATAAAGCAGTTTGAATATCCCAAAGATCCCAAACGACGAATCATTGTGGGAGCTTCCATTAGCACTGTCATTTTACCTTTTTTTTGTAGATCCCTGTAATTGAAGCCGAAGCAACAACCGCATACTTTTTGGGCCGTTTATGCGGTGGAATATGCCGAAGTCAACCCACTCACGCACAAGAACTTGGTAAACGGGGATTTTTCTGTTTCCTTAAAAGTCGGAAACCATTTCTAGAAGAAGCATTGGGACTGTTACTTACTTTCACTGACGGCGGGGTAAATTTTTGGTGAAAATTTGACTGCAGCAATTAAAATAATACTGAAAAAAATTTAGTAGGGTTTGCCGACGTGTAAACGTGTATTGAATTTTCTAAACGTTTAGTTACCCTTCCGTTCGTGTAACGTGTAAACGTTTAAAAAACTCCCAGCACTAACTACATACACATCACTGATGGAGATTCGTACTTGGAACACTGCCGTTGTTTCCTTTTCTATCAATTCCTTCGTTGAAAAAAAGTAACTTGACCCCCTGAGGTCTACTGGCCGATTTTATTGGTTATTTATACATAGGGATTATATATAACCAATCAGAGACATGGTAAGAAAGACCTTCAAAGGTTTGTACGGTATAGAGAGGTCGATTTGATTGGTTAATTAGCGGTCATATATCATGTTATATCATGTAATGAGTAGTGCCTGTACGTTTACACGTTTACAACACGTACGGAAGTGTCACTAAACGTTAGAAAATTACTCACCGTTTACCCGTCAGCAACCCTACTAAATTGTTGTTTCAGTATTATTTTTAATTGCTCTGCAGTCAAATTGTCACCAAATTTACCCCGCCGTCAGTGAAAAGTAAGTTAACAGTTCCAATGCGTCTTCTAGAAATGGTTTCCTACTTCTACAGAAAAAAGAAAATCCCCCCCGGTACCAAGTTCTTGTGCGTGGGGGTTACTTCGGCAATATTCACCGCATAACACGGCCCAATTATGGCGGTGCTTTCAATTACAGAGGGATTTCTACACAAAAAGGTAAAATGGCAGGGACTGGCAGCTTCCGCAGTGTTCGTCGTTGGGATCTTTGGGATATTCAACTGCTTTATTTGGATTAAACCATAACAATAGGTAAGTACACAACACATTTTATGTTCAAGATGATACTTAAGATTGAAATGCAAAGCCGGTAACCCGATTACAACGATTTTGGCTCAAGACTTGCTTTGCTTGGAAGCGCCCAATCGGCAGTTGTTAACTTGTTATGATCGTTTAAACGTTTAAACGAATGGAAGTACAGACCGTGTAAAGGGATGGAAATTAAAACGGTAACTCCAGCTCTAGTAATGAGCCAATCAGAGCCACTGGTCAGAAAGGTGGTAGACCCCAGGGGGTTAAGATAATTCTACAGCTTATCCTTCACTTTAAGCTAATCCTAATCCTGCATTTGGCAAAATATTTTTGACTCTTTCGGATACATCACTGCTAGTGGCCTTTAATGCTTAAAGTTCCACAGATGTTTCACTTACTTCTCATGCCTAGATATTTAATAATAATATAAAGTAAATTATTTCATCACCCTGGCAAACTAGTTTTAGAGGGCAAGTTAGCTATAAGTAAATTAAGTTAAAAAAAAAAAAAAAAGTTTGTTGCTAATTTGTAAATAACAATCATTTTAACCCAAATATTTTCAATTAATCACTCAAGTTATCAAATTAGTTTTGTTTTAACACGAAGTATTTAATAATGCAAGGTTTAATGAAAAGTAGTTGATAAGTAAAAGTGTGAATTTCTAAAAAATATTACTCATCTGTTTTATGAGAGTGGATATATAGAAGGCACTACAAAATACAAAATCAGACCTTTGTTGGCCAATAGCAGATTCCCGACAAGGATGTTTATGATTTTTGCTGAGGTAATACTAATAGCGTGCAGTCCCTACCTATACCAGTTTTCCAAAAACTGTGTCGGTTCAGATATGGAGTTCAATTGGGTACCAATTGGTTTTTGCTACAGGCCTGTATACAGTGTAAAACAATCCTTGGCACACAGGTGAAGGCCTCTTCTTCCTAAAGCACATTACAGACTCAATCCAGTCAACTTAACCACATATTAATATGAGAGCAAAAGTAAACAGTCAATTTGAAACAAAATTGAGTTACTGTTACTGGGTTTCTTTTGTTCCGAAATGTTTTGGCTTGATTTAACAATGAAACGCTGAAGAAAGGAATACATTTGTTTGTTTTGTTTTATTTATCGTTACCCTTGGTCCATATTCAGAGGAAACTAAAATTTCTGATTCTATAGGACCCAGTAAATACGAATATTGGAATGAAAAGGACACCTGTCAGTGACTTTTCATTAAATTTGATAGAATTTGTTACAACGTTTGAAAAGGCACATCACACTGCTGTCAGAATTGTCAGGCGCAACGCGCACGCTTGCAAATTTGCAGAAAAGGGGCGGAGACTATGGCTAGCCTCATGTGTGATTGACCAATGGGGAGGCCACCCTACTTCTAAACAGCCAATTGGAACATCACTTACGTGTTTGAGCACGTCACGCTCGGCGCACTTTAAATAACTCTGAACAATTCTGCAGAGAGTACAGATTTTGCAAATGGTGTTTTCTGATTCCCTGTTGAAAGGGGGAATTGAAATAAGTTGACCAATAGACACACTTCAAAACATGCTCAAAATCAAGCAATTAATATGTCGACCAAAATGGATCATTTTGCTTATACCATCCAAACCAAACAACCTTAGGCTCTAAGATTTCAGAGGTTCGTAAATGAGAAAAAACAGTACTTTCTTCCGAGATAACCAAAAGTGACCACTTCCAGTAAAATCTGGGGTCCTGGGGAGAAGGATATTAACGATCGGACCATGGCCCTTTAAAAAAAATTATTTATTTATTGTTAAAGAATTTCACAGCAACTTAATTTAGAAAATTAGTAAATAATCTTATTTTTGCTGCAATTTAATTTCACTAAATAGAATCAACCTGCGTATGTTAGACTATAGTATAATCTTATTGGCAGCATTAATACCGCAATTGGGAGGGACTCGTGTGAAAATTAAGCATAATTATGAAAATTGTTTTAACAGTATTATATTATAATTCTGTTCTGCATGAAAAAACATTAAAATCTTTTGAAGCTGCTATATCCAATTCAATCAATACTGACAAACATGCTGAAGATTCGTGGGCAATATAAGAATACAAATTGCTTTATAGACTTAATTATTATGGAATGAACAAGGCATGTGAAAGCAGCACAAACATTTTGTACACACTCAGCGATACATATTTGTTTATCCATTTTTTTTCAGCTGGGAAATTAAACAACAAAGATGATTACCTCTTGGATGTAACAGGCACACAAACATTTTCTGTCAATTTTGCTCTTCCACAATCCCTTAAATTCATGCAACACTGCATCGTAACTTACCTTTGCCCAGAAATATTTGACATTTTTAAAATCTGGGCCAGCAGAGGTATTAGTAACAGTACCTCCTGAAACATGTTTGAGAAGAAATAATCAATTGTTAACGTTTGTTTGATTCTGATGGAAATGGGGCGTCAAAAGGTCACACCTGGGGTCATCAAAGATCAATTTGTGACATACAACATTAAGTCTTGACCAGTGGTTATCTGAGTAAAACTTTGGTGGATGTTGCATTTCAGATACTAAGAAATGTAGCTTGTAGATTTTACAAAATGGAATAAAAGGTTCACATAGGGGGTTATCAGAAGTAGCTTTGTTTACACCACATATGAGCCTGGGCAGTGGTTCTTCTGACCAGGTATGAAGTTAATCAGTCAATGCGTATGTAGAAATGAGCAATTGTTAACCGTTGTTATTTATGGGCCCCAGCCCACAGCTCAAAAGTCAACATCCCAATAAGGAAAAGGAAAAAGCCAGGCAAGGTCTTGTCGGTCTTGTCTGTCTGTGAGTCTGACCGCGTCTATGAGTTTCATTTGCTTTGACACATGGGGATAGATTTGGCATGAATGTAGTGGAGGGACAGTCTGACCTTTGTTTGCAGGGTTTTGGAGTGCCCAAAAGGTCAAAGCTTATCTAGAGGTCAATTTCATAGAGATGACTATTACCACCAAATTCCGTCAAAAAGAACGATGACTTGAGCACCAGCACAATATGAGGTCAAAGGTCACACATAGGTTAAAGGTCACAATAGGTCAACGTCACACGGGGGGGGGGGGAACTAGTGAAGATTATGAAGCTGCTGGTCTATAATGAGACAAATTGGTGCTAGAGCAGACACCACCGTCATGGAGTGATCAAACACCCGGGGTAGGAGGAAGGAGAAAGAGGGGATGAAGAGTAAGATTAAGAGTATACAAATTACTACATGGTTAGAGGGAAATGAGGGAACACACTATTGTGCCTTGGTATGGAAGGAATTAGCCAAGGAAATAGCATGATTATGTTCATGAATATTCAGAGGGGTATATAATAAATTTTGTAATGAGAGGAAGCAGCAACAAAATCAGTACATTATACATACCAAATGCAACCCGATATTGCGTATCACTCACCTTGAGTCTGGTAAATATCCTAGAAAAGGCTGAGGGCTATCTGAGGTATAATAATCTATTCAAAGTGGCTATAATTCTGCAAAAAAGGTCAATTGAAATTGTCACATAGCAGGAGATTGTTGCTATCCTTAATGCAAATGTCACTAATCTTATAGCATCTCATTGTGTGGACACATCACTAAAAGAACCAGGATTTAGGAGGATTATAAGAAAGTGACATACATGTACCCTGAATGCATACCTGCCAACCATTAGACACCCAAATATCAGAATACAGGTCCACAAAACCACCTTGTTCACATAGGGCGGTGTTTATTGTGGCCTATTTAACACTATTCCAAGCGGCAGGTGCGGCAATTTCGGTATTATTGAAAGTCATCTGCGATCTATTTAAGGATCCACATATATATAGTCACGGGAAAGGGTATAGACTAGAGATTAAAAATGACACAAGTTATTGTATGACAAATTATATGCTTATGAGCTCATGGAATAATATGGAGGTTATGCCTACATTGGCCTCCACAAAGGAGATTTTCAACCATGTGATCAGCTCTATCAAACCCCACTGCTCGCGTTCGTTTTATGCTTAATAGCAAAATGGTGGTGTCATTTCCGCTAATTAAAATAGAAATGGGATGTATATTAATTTTGTTCAAAATTTTATGGCATTTTTAATACCAAAATTTGGACCAAAATTAGGCTAAAAATTTGGCAATTCTGTGACTTAAACATATTTTAAATACAAATCAACATGGCTGTAAATCAGAAATGTCTAAATTTTTTGAAAAAACTTCAACCATCCAAAATGACCAAATCAGTTACCGTTTCTGAACAAATTTTACAGACCTGTTGTGCTCATAGTGCATAATATCTTAGGGTTGAGTGGAATAGTGTTAAGGCTCTCGATGGAAGTAGAGAAGGGCAAAATCCCCACAGTTACTGGGTTTTAGTGTTTTAAAGCCCCAGGAAGATTTTTTTCATGAGCATAAGTATTTCAGGCTTTTTTGGCAATTTTCAAGATTTTCCAAACTTTTGCCCTTGTTTGAATTTCAGAAACAAATTCTGATTTTTTGGCACTTAAATGTGCCAGAGATAGAAATTTGTTTTTAGGATACAAATTTTTCTCTCCAAAATGCACAGGATCGATTGTAACCACCTTCCAAGAACGTTCGCATCTTTATTTGACAAACCAGTACAAACGAAAACAGCAAACCCTTGTTTTTAACTTGCCTGAACGATCGCAATTTTCCGGAACCCATAGAACATGTGCCTTTGACTTTCTGTCGTGCCGCAGAAAGTACTAAATCATCATATTATACCATATTATTACATAAGACGGCGTACTCGGCTTATTCCCCTTCATGTGTGATCTATACATGGAACGCCATTCCAAATATCAAAAAAACCCGGGGTTCGAAAAAAATGGGGGCGCTTTCTGGAATCTCTCATGTCTCTTTAAAGGGGGAGGAGAAGATTTTTTGAGGATTCCAATGGTTTCAATTTTGCATTTACTCGGTTGTATACCACCTACGAGAATGTTTTGAAGGATTATTGGAAAAACAAGTTAGAAAAATAAAAAAAATAAAAAAAATAGGTTTGAACTTGCCTCCTATCGTAATCGTCCCCATAGAAAAACATGCTTGGGATTTTTCGTTGATTATAATCTTACCATCTTATTACATAATGATGGCATAATTGGCTTATTCACCAATACATTGTAATCATTCCAAATAGCAACTAGATTTGCGGGTTCTCGGCTTTCGCACTCGATATATTCAAAGGAATATAAGCTGGGGCCGCCCCATGACCTGGGACCCCCCTGGCACGTGACTTTGATCTCATCAACATATGAGGGATCGCAGTGCACCCTATGACATAAAAAGTATGTTCCAATTGAACTTCCAAGTTGTCAAGTTAGATCAATTTTACATTTTTAGCCATGGTTCAAACTTGACCTACAGTTGACCTTTGACCTTTCAACATTGACCTGACCTCATCAACATATGAGGGGATCCCATTGTGCACCTATGACAGAAGTTGGGTTCCCAATTGAAGTAACTTTTCAATTGAGGTCAATTTAAAAAAAAAACTTAACCAATTTTGACCACACACATACCCCTAACATAACACATACACCACATACATACCACATACACACGCACAACGGATTGCTAAGTGGTCTGCCAGCTTAGTGGGGCCCACTAACAAAAACCTGGGTTAAAAAGTAATTCTGACCACCTACTTTCCAGAAATTTCCTTGTATTTCTTTAATGAGTTCAAAATAGGGATGCTCCATATAAAACAGGGAATTATTGGCAGGTATATGTGGTGGGGAATGGCAGGACTTTGCGAAAAATTATACTAGATTCCACTACTGTCTGGACTAGCTCATGTTATGAAGAGCAACAGACCCAATGCCCAAGGCTGGTTCTGATGGATAGTTGGGTGCACATCAGTAATCACAAATGTAAGTGGTCAACCACATTAAAGGGTCATTTTGTAATCGCAGCACTGTCCCCCCAATTTACCTGCAAAGAAATTTGAGATTTTTTACGTCGCCTGAACCATTGGCTCAAGTTATAGCATGACTGTTGTCAATATTGCCACGTACAAAATTTGATATACTGCAGAAGAATTTTTAATTTTGTACACGGACAAAATTACAACACAGGGCCTATGGGGCACCAGTGCAATACAATAATTAACTCATAACACCAAAAGTAACCATCAGATTCAACTGAAATTTTGGAAATAACCCTTCTCGGGAATCTAGGTGAGCATCATAAACAAAAAAAGTGCTAGGATATGAAATGCACCTTAAGGGAAATTGCTGTCCATCCATCAAAGGGAAAACAATTCTCAGGGACCTTAAATTTCACAGGGTATTGAGACAAAAAAATGAACATTTTTCTATAATATTTAAATCTAAATTTGAAGAATTTAAGTGGGCGAAAATAGTGTGGATCATACATATCACACACACCTTTCATTTATTGTTATTGGTGTCAAAATCTGGAATTCTCAAAAATCTGAAGTGTTTCGCCATGACTATTGCATTCTTTCTCTGAGGCCATGTATCATAGATAGGACGTGAAAGGTCACAGGTCAAAATGCAATGGTCGAACACACCACGCGGTATGCGCATTTTGAGCAGCATTTAATTATGATCAGAAGCACTGAATAACTCCTTGTGCTCAGGCCGAGATACAAAATCCATACTTATTATGCATAATTAAAGAAGTCTTTAATTAATTATTATAGCTAGGTGCCAAAGATCTGTTTGAAAGAAATGAGGGGTATATTTCAAACTAAATGCATAGGCCAAAGCCAATTACTATACAGTACCTTAGAATCCTACTCTGTAACATGTGCTTTATTAGGCTAATGAATATAAAAGCACACATGTCATACAAAGAAGTTGCCAAAGGCGTACATAATGTAATGATCCAAATGTCCTTTGATCCTTAAAGAGACATGAGGACATTATCAGAATGAAGCGCCCTCAATTTTGACCGGGTTTTCGCATATTTGGAATGCTTACAGTACTAGATCACACCTAAGTGAATAAAGCCAACTGTGCCATCTTTATGTGATTTAGTATTTTCTGTTGTGGCATGACAGAAAATCAAAGCATGGTTTCCTACAGCAGAGATGCAACCCAGGTCAATCATAAAACCCTGGAACTGTACAAAAACACAATTAGCCCTAAATAACACCCCACAAAAACGGGGATTTAAAAACTTGAAAATCGGCGGTTACCTCCGACGGATTAGATAGCACGGCAAGTTCAAAACAAACCACCTACCACCAAAATATTCCTGGTGGTGGTCTACATCCAATCCAGTACAATTTGAGAGCAATTCATATCCTCAAAAAAAATCACCCCTGTCACTTTTAAGTGTCATTTGAATGAATATTCACCGTGGGCAAGAATATGGCTCATAATAAAAGATGTTAAATGTTATGGGCTAGACTTTGGATGGGGATTTGTGCAGGCAAGGATTCCTGAACTTAACATTTAGAAGTGTGGAGGGGACCACCCGATTTTAGGGTTAGGTCCCCCCCCACCCCAACCTCCCACTGCCAAGAAGATTGGAAAAAAGCCTGCACCTTTAGTTTAATCACACAAGATTACAAAACAAATGCTATGATACAAAATAGCTGATTGAAGCAAAGAAAAAAAAATATCTGAACCAACCAAAGGCATTTGTAGATTTCCCCATAGTAATGTACCTCAATCTGGTGAAAAAAAATAATGGATATTAATAAGAAACAGCAAATATACCATTTTAAACTGCTCACTGAGGAAATGGTACAAAAAAAAAATACATCGGTCCCTCAGGACCGCCCTTGGATCGCCTGCCGTCACGGTTGTGAATGATAGGCATAACATCACCTTTGACCCTGATTATGTTGACCTTTGACCTCAAACAAATGAGGGTTGCATATAAACTCCATAAACCAAGTTGGTTCCAATGAACTTCAAAAATTTTCAAATGACGTCAATTTTACATTTTCAGCCTTATTTTACAACTTGAACTCGGTAGTGACCTGTTGACTCGGGCAATTGTGATCTTTGACCTCGGCATGTGACCTTTTGACCTCGGGTTATGTGACCTTTGACCTCATCAACAAATGGGGAAATGCCATGTTGCACTGTGACCCAAGTTTTGGTTTAAATCCATCAAAATTATGTGGATAGTAGAGGCCAAATGTTAACCCTGTTTCACAACAACGACATCAAAACAGACATCAACAGACATCAACAAAAACTTACAGTGGATAAATGTGATCCTATGTGTCTTCCGCTTAGGGCAGGCGACCACAAAACCTACCGAGAAGTGACCAGGGAGATTGTGGGCTTGCTACTTGGTCTCAGAAAATAGTGGGCCCAGTTCTCGATCCAGTATTTTGAAGTAGAGATGTAATGTTCCAATCGGTATATCGGTACAGATTATCAGTCGGATCAGACCGGATCGGTGATCGGGAAATATCCCTATACCGATCTACCCCACCGATTCCTTCAAACATTATAATTTTTGAATTACTAAAAAAGGGTCAGAAAAAATCCCAATTTGTTGTTCTAAATTCCATTTCTTAGCGCACTGTATATGGTAGTTTTTACAGGGATGAACTTTTGTCAGTTGAGTGTTATACTTGTTCATTGAAATATCTTGTCTGAATAGCAAGTAACAACAAGGACTCCCTTAGCGGGTCATAATGTGGAAAATTCCTTACACGATGTCATTCCAAAAAATATCAGTGTCGGATCGGGTCCGATTGTGTACCAAGATATCGTATCGGCCGCTACCGATTTAAACATGATTCTGACATCACTACACGGAAGGGAGGTAAGGTATTTTGACCATTGTTTTTTCTTTTCCATAACCATAGGGCAGTCAATTATTTGCTTTGATATATTTGCAGGGATACAAATATCTCTTCTAGTGCTAGCTTTACTAAGACATTTAAACTAACAAGTGGACAATATATTGCTGAACCCAAAGGGGATATCGATGAATATGCCCACGCAGAGGAAAAAATTACTACAAAAAGTTAACCATGCCATGCCATGGTTCCGGGGGGGGGACACTCACAAGGAAATAGTCACACTCTATAGCAACAATCTTTTGTCATGTGATTGTAAGAATCTGACCCATAAATGATAGAATATTGTATGCATTATATTATAAGAACGATAAACTTTAATTTCCTAGAGTAATACCTATAGAGTAACAAGCTGATAAATGAGATTTCTGTTTTTAAATTTTGATATTCAAGTTTACTTCGTTGACCTCTGATTAAGACATGACCTGTCTTCCTTCTTCTATAGGAAATGTTTAAAGTTATGCTATAGTAGAGGGATATTCAAAATGGTTGGTTGGTATATTAATTATAGACTGGAGCTCATTCAAGCTTAATTTAGCTGGGAGGTTTTTCTGTTTAGTTGTTTCATTCAAAAGCACAAAATTGTGTGATGTTTGGTGCATTTTCTTTTATTTTTCTCTGCGAAACCCAAAAGTTCCAAAAAAAGTTCAGATAATGACGTCTCTTTAAAAATATATGACCTTGGGGGTTACTGGAAAACAATTTCGTCTTTTAGATATAAGGTGAAACCACTTACCAAGGTATGATACTCATACTAGTTCTTGTAAGTAATTCCAAGATTCAAGCTCTGAAGAGGAAAAACAAAACAATTCTACAGATTCAGGAAAGAGTTAGGTAAGGTGGAATTTATTTTAGCTAAAATGACTGTATACAATCAACGACTACAATGGGAATAATGCAAATGGGATGGATCAACTATTTGCTTTACTTGGATTGTGACCCACTTTTACAACCCCAGGAAGGAACGAGTGGCAGGAGACCAATTCTCATTTGATCAAGCAAGTCCGAAGTATTATCTACAATCTCCAGTTCATTCATCTTAACAATAAAAGCTAAAGTTGCTTAGAATAATCCCAAATAGTCAGCGAAGAAGAATTTGAGTTTGAGAAATACGCCGTATAACCACAATGATGCTTTTGCCAGTATCTGGAGGTATTTTCTTTGCTTTTTTAAGCATTTTTTCTTGAAGTGGACAAAAAGAACGGGAATTGCTATATGCAGTGACCTAAGCTCTATGTGGACAGTTGTCTACCCGCTTTGGTTGTTGGCCATGAATTGGAAAATAGCGAGCGAGGTAAACAAAAAAGGGCTTCAATTGTACCAATTGATTTCTGATTGTGATTAACTGACCAGCATCAATCTTTATTGCAAAAATGGGTTTTGTCATTGCGGCACCTGAGATTTCAGAGGTATATTAATCTCAGATGGGACTTGTTCCCCAGATTTTGAAGAGTGGATAGGATCACATATTTAGAGTATTAGTTGTAGTCGATGTAAGGTTTCATAGTATTTTTATCAGTTTGAATTAACATATAGTTTAGTAGAGCGGTTTGGACTGCAACATTGTTGACAACCCCTAGCCTCGTACAACAAAACGCAACCACTTCATTCGAAC
>JAMKCH010032864.1:0-16374 GCA_023653785.1 Ophioderma brevispina
CACTATATCCCATTTCTCAAAAAATATGAAACTCCACCTTTTCTTGTTGCTTAGCCAATAATTTCCTCTAAGTTTCTAGTATTGACAACCAGATTATGAAGCCTGAAAATCGCACGAGGGTCTCCCCTACACAACGACAAAATTATACCTTCTTCCAATAAGAGGACCTGGTTTTTCCATTTGCCATAATCAATTTCCATCATCAATATAATGCCAAAAAGCTTCTGACTTGTAGACAGATTTTGGAACAATACTTCCAGAATATTAAGAACGCATCCCAAAAATGTTTTAAAACCGCTTCACACACCTCAACAAAATGTGATTTTAAAGTTCAAACTCATGGTTACAACATCTTTGGTATACTTGGGCTGTCAATCTTATGTATTTTAACAGAGCCATTTGTTTGTTTGAAGACTAATTATTCTGTATTGCAACCATCTGAGCCTATTGTCTATTGTAACTTCCAAGGAAAAGAACACAGCTCATAACAACTCCCTCTCCCATTAATTAAATTTATTCATCAGAGTATACTGGCACACTGGAGTGACGTCATTTGTGTCAACTAAAGTCTTATACAACTTCTTTGAATCTACAACTTTGCCATTGGCACAAAACGATCATTTAAACAGGGCCGACCGTAACCTCTTCATCAACTTATCTAGACAATTTTTGAATGTAATCTGCTTCTCTTCCAATATCTGTGATAGATAATAATACCATAACGCCTCATATAATGCCACATTAATCACATCATCAAACCCAGTGTGCCTATTACACTGAATTTACCATGGGATGTTGAGGAGATCATTTACACATAGCCCTGGAGCTAGCACACATTTGTAACACTCTCAAGTACAAAAGGTTTAAGTTATTAAACATGTTGACAGACTGACCGGGAACCCCCTGAAACGTGATTCTTAAGTGCCGCAATTGGTGCCTTAAAGAGGGTGCCCAGAAACAAAGTTTGTAGCAGGTGGGTCAAATTTGTAAATGGATCCAATCATGGTTGAAAAGCATACCATTTTATTGTCTAATAACTATAAGGATTCAGAAAGGTATAGTTTTGTAGAGATGTAACGCCTAAAGTTTCAGAGTTATAGGCTGAAAAACACAAATCATAATAAGGGTCAATTTCAGTTCAGTTTTACCATGGGTCAAATTTTAAAGTTTGCTGCCTGAGTTGGATAAAAAATGGTGCATATTATTGGTGGAGTTAATATGATTAAAATAAGGAATAGTTTTTGACCGTCTTAATGCTTAGTTTCCCGCTGTAGGGGCACAGTAAGGTCACGTCCAATTGCATTCAGATGGGCTTAATCGTTTGTTACCACCGCCCTCTACTTTCTTAAGCACGCATTGGAGACACTCAAAAACTTATTCCTTAATTTTATCCCATGAGCTTCACCAATATTTGTACCATTGTTTATCCAAATCGAAGCAATTTTAAATTTGACCCCTGTACAACTGAGATTGACCTTTTTATTGATTTTTGCTGTTTTTAAGCCTATAACTCTGAAACTTTAGCTGTAGTTATATTACCAACTATACCTTTTCTGAATCCTTATGGTTAGACACATAACATAGTGTGCTTTTCACATGATGGGATCAATTTACAAATTTGACCCCTTTACAAACTTTGGTTTGGCCCCCTCTCCTTAAGGCACCACGTTGCGGCACTTAAATCACGTTTCAGGGTTCCTGTCAGTCTTGTCACCATATTTAATCACTGCAACCTTTTGTACTTGAGATGTTGTACAAGATGTGTGCTAGCTCCCGGGTTAATAGCATACCTGCTAGAATAATGTCTTGTAAAATACAGTATATTATATAAATATACTTATTGTTCCAATAACTTGCTTGCATACATTATCACTTGTATTTGGTCTGGTACCTGTAATACCTGCCCTCCATTTATATATCGGGATAGACGGGAGGAATATGACACTTTAACTCTTTACATCAAAATACATTTCAATATAACGTCAATTACCACCAACCCTTACGAGATATGATCCAGAATAACCTTCCATTGCAGCTGAAATATTACCACCCTGAAAACGCTTTAACCACATTAACTTGTTGCATTTGAGTCTTGAAAAAATATCAACCAATTTTTTAAAACCATCCTTATCATAATCACATTTTAATACAGATCTTTTATTCTATCAGGCCCCGTCCATATAAATGATGGACGATAGAATAATCTGCTTTTGGATTCAAAATGGGTGTAGAAATCATACCAGATAACATAAAGAAATTTTGAAACGCCCATTGCCCTCCTCCCATTCCCCTCCTTCTATTCCACTCCCATAGACCAAATGTCTTTACAATTAATATTCTGCAATTGCCAGTTTTAAATCCCTATTTTTCCCCAAAAGCCAATATTTGCTTAAGTGACGATACTTTATCACCAAAATGAGGACTATGGGCTAACTTCTCATCGTAAGAGAAGACAATGCCCCAAACCTTAATATATCTGTCCTCTAATGGGCGTGGCTCAACCCTGGAATTCTCACTTACCTATAACTAGGAATTCAGTTTTTTCCATATTCACTTTTAACGAAGAGCAAGAGTAAATTTTTCCAAAACATGGGGAAAACAGCGACTGCAGAATCTTATTTTCACAAAACAGGTTAGATCATCAGCATAACATGACATCATAATGCAAGGATCATTTTTTATCTCTATACCCTCAATATTTATTATCATGCCTTAATTTAATAAGTAAAAATCGCCTAGCCACAACAAAAAGGATACAACTCGTGGATCCCGGTATTATACCGCGATCAATATTAAAGTATCATGTTGAAAAACCTCCATTCATTTACACACAACTTTGAATGTTATTTATAAATATGTAAAATCCGGTTGGACACTCTCACCAAAATTTAAACAATTTTAATGCTTTGTGAAGAAAAACTATAGGTCGACCAGAGTCATAAGCTTTTTCAAATCAAATTAAGTAAAATACCGGTCCAATTCTTATATTTGGAAAATAAATTATATCGGCAAACGTTCTCACTGCATCACCTATGTAACGATCACTCACAAAGGCCGATTGCTCTTTACCTATAATATCAGGAAGAACCTTTTCTATTCGCGCTGCAATAGCCTTTGAGCCTTCTTAAGTCAAACATTTAAAGTTGTGATTGGACGTAACTTTACTAATCAACCTTTTGTTTGCACCGTTTAGAAACTTAAAGTTTATAATGCCTTGTTTCTGAGAATTACTTAACTCCCCAAACCTGATAGTTTTATTCAAAATATTAACAAGAAAATGACCCAACCAAATGCCAGTACTCTTTGTAAAAATTACACAGCAATCCATCGTTACCAGGTGATTTATTATTCTTACATGTATGGGTGAAGTACTTTGAACATTTCATCCACCGATCACGCACCTCAAATTAATGTTCTGCTCGTGGACCTTAATAGGTAATTAGCCTCACAAAAGAACATTTTGGATCATCAGAATTTAAATAACATTTTACGAGAATACAAAGACCTTGAAATTAATTATTATCTCACATGAATCACTTCTGAATCCTTAATCACTCCCCATCGTTTCTTAAGGATCTCACAGTACTTTTATTCTATTAGGTTTTTCTAAATTTAAAAAATACTTATTACTCTTCTACATTTTTCCACCCAAGTGCTCTGGATCTAATAATAATCCCTGTGTGATAGAATCATATTCCTGTTCTAATTATTCTAGCCTCAATCCATAAATTCTTATTAACATCAGTAGGGTCATCACCCAATTTAACCTTAAATTTTTAACTGATCTTCCAAATCTTTACTTGTATACCTTTTCTCTGGGAATTCTTCTTACTAAAAAACTTTGTGCAAATTTTATAACCTCAAATGTAATAACTCCCAGAGGATTCATCATCTTCAATCTTTATAATTATTAACAAACAGAACAACATCTTTTAATATATAGAAAAATTAGTATCATCCAACACAGGCAATTATTAAATTTCCAATATGGGGTCCTTGATTTACTTTCAATCAACTCATCATCCGATATTTAAATTATTAACGAGTGGTCGGGGCCGATGGCAGGGTTGATACCTGTATCTTTTATGACTCTTGTAAACTATTGAAATTAGCAACCATCGAGCCCTCTGAATAAGATGGGTTTTTTGTCTCCAGGTATATTGACGTAAATAAGGGGTTCTGATCCTCCAAATATCAACTAAATGCAAAATCATTATAAATCGTCTCAATCTTTTTCCCGGAACTTCACATCGTAACTAGGGTTACCACCATCACGATCCAAATTAATGTTATGAACATGTTCAGATCACAGAACAATAACCAAACATTCTCATCAAAAGCATCATAAAGAAATGGGATTCTCTTCAAAGTATCCCAAAATGTTTCCTGATCTTGGTTTACTTGCCAAGGCGCATACACATTTATTATAACCAAAATGCCTTTTTTAATAACCAACCTCCAGTATAATATAACGGACATCTAGAACGATATACTCTTCTAATTTCAAAATCACAATTCGCTTAAATAAAATTGTCACCTTTACTGTGGTTGTGCCATGCAAGACAACAAAAATCCCCTTCCATTGCCGGTTCCAAATCTTTCACATCTTTTGTACTATAGGTTCTTGTAATAGTATGACATCAGCTTTCTTTCTTGCGAACCAATTAAACACATTTTGGCGTTTAGCAAAACCTCTATACCAGGAACTTAAGATAGAAAAATAAACCTTCCCTAAGAAGTACTCTCATGGGTACTCATCGTACAGCACTCACATTAGAAATAGAGCCAAGTTTTACAAAAGCATTGATTTTTAAGACATTACAATTCAATTTTAAAGCTGTATACAAATCGATCGTACCCACATAAAACATAAATACATCAACCCCACACAATAAACAAACTACAAAACACATATAGTATGAAAAACCATAGTCGGCAACGATCGGTAATTCAAATTTGTTTGACACTTTACTGATTTGACTGCGGTCAAACTTACCACCTCATTGTGATGGAGAATGAAACCAAAACTGTCACATGCGTTATTCCTACAAAGGAAAACAAGGGGGGAAAAATATAACAAAAGACGTTCCACACATTTGGATAATCACCACCAGAAAAACATTTTAAAAATAACCCTTATAGTCCTGTGAGTATATAATAAGCTCCGACATTACAGTGTTGCAAATTCCCTGGTAGCATAGCAAAAATGCTCCCACTGAAGCAACCACCACCACCAACCTGGGCTTGTATGCATTTTTACAATGCTAAAATATAAAAGCATCCCCTATTATAATATAAATGCCAAAAACTGACATACAAAATTTGAGAAAGGAATTTGGCAACTTCCGCTTAACAATTGCTATCAGTAACATACACATGCAGCACAAAAATGTTCGCATGGTGTTTTTTTTTCCTACCAGTAAACAACCAGTCATAATAAAGTCAAATGTCACACCATACCAAATGTGGAACTAACATGCATTATGCAAGTGCCATCAATACTATCTGGGCAGACCAAAACAATCAAAAAACTTTATAAAAAACACCTCAAGGGCCGAATCCTAACAGCCAAACTGTACGTTGCCGAGCTGTTAAATATTAAGATTCACAACATTATTGAATTTAATTAAAGGGATCCCAGCAGTGATTTGCTTATCGAAAAATCGAAAAAAAACAGACAAAATTCATATTCCTATATTTTTGTTATGGCACTGGTATATGCCACATAACCTGCAAGTGGGGGGCTCGAAAACTGTGCATAAAAACAAGGCACAGTAATTCACCCCTGATTCTGCAATTCCCCATACACGCATATCAAAATTCAAACCACCCGGTGAACATCACAGACTTTCAACATTGATATTATGCACCATGCTCAATATAGGTTTAACCACAAACACAAACACTATTGAATCTTGCCATTCGTCACTGGTGAAAAAGAATCAGCTGTTTAGTGCAGACTCTGAAACGCGCCAATGTATATCTATCCGAGGAACAGGCAGGGCTCGATTTACCTTGGGTGCACACATGCATGTGGATTCATTCTGTGCATGTAGCTCTGAAAAGCTAAATGGCACACGGTGCATGTAGGGCCAAACCAAAGTTAATCTCTACCATCTAAACAAAAGTTCCAAATCGGCCCTGTCCACGCCAACGGGGGCGGCCGGACCAACCCCACAGTCCGCAGCAACTAGCCCCGACTCCTTCCCCCCACCCCACCCGACTAAATGCATCCCCCATCCCAACCCAACCCTCCCAACCCTCCTACCACACCCCCCGACTTCCTCCATGCCCTCCCCGGATGCCCCCCCTCAATCCGCCCACCCCCGAACTCAAGCCCCCCAACACACGCCCGGCCATCCCTCCCAACACACGCCCACACCAACGCACACCACCCGACCTCTCCAAACCGGCCCCACCGCCTCTCCCAAACCCAAACATCCGCACCAAGTCCCAGTCTCATACCCGTCCATAAAACACCACACAACACACCGCTCCCCCATTGCCCTATGTCATCCTCAAATCCCCACCCCCCAATCTCGCCCAGACACCACGTCCCACTCCCACACAGCATCACTGATATCACACAGCTCTCATAACATTCCTTTAATCTTCCAAGGAATATCTTTTCCCATGCAACAACTCCACTCCTAAACTTCACCCACCATACCTCACTCTCGCGTCACGCCACCCACATCCAACACCCCCACTAACCTTATACCCTAGGTATGTGAACTCCTTCATGCTCCACCACATAACACAGCTTTCATCTTGTTCCCCCATCCCTCCAGCTCCCTTCTCAATCTTCTACACACAAAAACTCTTGGCCAAAAACTAGGGGGTCACTATCCTTCATCTCTATCATTTTTGATATTGTGTGAATTGACAATTAGACATACAACCGAATTAGAGGTGCACCCCGCGGATTCACAGCCCCATCCCCCGACACCTCAAGAAATTGGAGATTTTTAATATCATCTGAGCCGTTGGCACAAACACAGTATGTGTCCCTAATCTGACGTGCAAATTCCGTCTACTTCGAAGAAATTCATATTTTATTTACTGTGCTGTAAACGGACAGAAATTACAACACATCATGACAAGGCATATGGCAGTGCCAATAAACTAATTTGCTCATACTGTCAAAATACAACTCAGAATCAACTAAAAATTTTGAAAAGAACCGTTTTCTGAGGACATTCTAAATAAAAAAAAATAAATATGCTAGGATCAAAAAATGAACCAAAAAACAAAAAATTTATTGTTAAAATGTGTGCATTGCAATATGATTTATGCATGTAAAATTTTTTTCCAAATGACCGGTGCATGTAAAATTTATTTGTAAATCGAGCACTGGAGACGGCATGACAAATTTCAAAAGATACTGCAATTATCATCCATTTTGTTTTGGTTTTTTTTCCCACACCAAGCAGCCATATGAATTGCCATACCTATCCCTGATTTATATAATTACAAACATGCACACCAACCTCTTCGACTCCCTCGCATTTATCGCTGCTAATCACTTAAGTCAAATTCTAATGCCGAATCATTGGTAATTTTGGTTCTAAACATAAACATGCTAGCAAATGCAATGTCAGTTTTACATTTATTCAGCACACAGTCATGTTTAGTATCCAGTGAAACATGAGGGGAATTCCAAACTAAACCCCACAGAGAAAATTTTTACAGTCACACCTCATCAATCGGATCACCTGGATACAGTGAATAAGGTTCCCACATCAGTTTCATCGGCAACAAAACTGCTGGCACTTGTGGAGGAATAAATACCTTCTTTCCTGGCCATTTTGCTTGCACAACTTCTTCTTTAACACAACCAACTTTCTTCTCTCCTTCCTCCTTTCTTCTCTGTAACACATCGGTGATGTAACACACTTTTTTCCTCCCCATGCCGAGAGACTTTTCTTTCAGTTTTTGGAGCATGCTTTCACCACTACGAATCTATCTTATCGCTGTATCTTAAAAACTTAACGTGAATTGGTCTGATTCGGTAGCCGTCCCTCAGTGGACCGTTGGACTTCGGGTTAGCTCTTTCAATGTCCCAATCACCATAATTACCTCCAACACCCATCTGGCCCACTATAAAAGATTCCTTCAAAAGTTGTGACATTCTAAAACTTCCTTTAACTTCGCTGTTTCTGGAAACATTGTGGAGACAATATTGGTTCCGACGTAACCTAATCTATTCTTTGCTCATCCAACTTCTCCTCCAATGTGGAAAATCACTTTTTGACGTCAATCTATCAATCTTCTCGTTTACATCGAAATGCTGATTCGTTGTGCCACTTGTGTTTCCCAAACCAGTTAATCGCCCTCTGATTATCAATCGACTTTCCTGCCCAAATTATCCATCTTTAACTCCATAGAGTCTAGTTTGTTAATGATAAAATCGATCATTTTGGCCGATGACATTTGTGATAGTTCCCTTTCGGTCTCGTCGCTAACTAACCGGCATAGTTTTTAAGTTCAAAACTTGGAGGTCCTCTTCGCTAATTCCACTCGCGATTCAATGCCCGTTCATTCGGCCGGCATCGCCATTTTTGGTAGTCGTAAGGTGACGAAAATTCGCCTATCGCTTCCTTTTCCTCTCTAGTAGAACCAAACAGCCTAAAAACAGTTCCAAGGTAATTTATGTACTTGCATACAGCCTAAATCGATATCGCGAAATATTCACGTACATCCACTTCGCAATGGTGAAATTTAATCAATTCGATCGTCTTTTTCCCCTCCTTCGAACAAACCGCGTTTTACACGAGCAGGGTCCAGTGTTGCCAGTTCCAAAATGATATCTCTAAACACCCTCTTAAAAACATTTTCTCATATCACTGAGGTTTTTAAAAAGTGTAGGTTTCTTGCATAAAAATTCTAACAAACTTCGCTCCTAATCCTTTGTGTGCTCAAACGAAGGTCAAAAGTATGAGGCTTGTGGCAAACTTGCACTGATATCTCGCGTATTGATATATTGTCGCATGGCTTTCTGTTTCGGTATTGCTTGCGGCGTTGTAAATATACCGCACGGAATAAACATGGTAGCTTTCATGATCGTTGTACAGTTTGTGTATCTTGGTCGGATAAATCTGGATTTTTTCGCAAGGAATACTCCACCTTGCCATGACAACCATCTATATTTTTAATTTAAGGGATATTTCATTATATATGGGCGATAGATTATACCAATAAATCCGATTTACAGATGTATATCTTTATGACAAGACATAGATATTATTCAAAATCCATTTGGTTTTAGACCTAAGCATGAACTTTCAATTTGGCAATTGCAGAATTATGTGAAAATAACTTTCTTCTAATTATTGTAAGATTCTTACTGCCGGGTATTTTTAAGATTTATCAAAGCTTTTGATACTAATAAACCATGATATTTTTGCTATCAAAGCTTTCACATTATGGATTTAGAGGTGTTGTTCTAAATTGGTTTAAAAGTTATCTTACAGATAGAAAACAATATGTTAAGTAGAAGTCTATTGATCCTTCATAAATCTATTGCTGGGGAATCCTCAAGGTTCTATTCTTGCACCTTAGGTTTCATAATTTATTTACATGATATCCAAATGCTGCTCCAATCAATCTTTATTTTCTTAATGCAGATGATACTAGTGCTTTTACGCACTCAATCAGAATGTAACAGGAATTTGACCTATAATGAAGGAATTGGCAATTAAATACATGGTTTTCAATCACAAATAACCCTTCATAACTAAATAAAACCAACTATAATTATTCTTTTTGAAACTCTACTAAAAACCACTCAATTTAATGATGAAATAGAAATAAAGATAGATATATAAAAATAAATAAAGTTGATTCAGTGAATTTTATTTCCTTGTATTGTATGACCAAAATCTTTCTTGGCAAAAGCATATTAATATTTGAGCCAAAGGTGTAACAATAATTCTTGGGTATTGGCAAAATTTAGACACCTTCTTCCTTATGTGTATTACCTTAATTTGTAAATACTTTAAAATTCTAACTTATATTAAGTATGGCTTAACAGTTTGGGGAAGTGCTGTAACGTCATACAAGAGATTCACATAAACTTCTGCACAAGCATGCTTCAGGTGGCGTAGCATAGGGGGGGGCAGGGGTCGCGCCCCCCAATAGTTGATTTCAGGCGGTTGAGATGAGCACGTCGGTTCACTTGAAAAATTCAAGGTCATGTGCACTTGCCAGCCGGTGTCGTCAAAGTTATGTTTTACAGTCATGGACAGCGTGCGACAAGTAAATTTACAAAATGTACAAAAATTAGCCCCTCAGAAGACATTTTAAAGCTATAAAACCCAAAATATCAGGGGCTCTGCTTCGCCCCCTCTGACCCCCACCGTGCTTTGCCCTGGACCCCAACATGGCCCTAAGGCCGGCCCCTGGACCCTCCCCAATTTTCTGTCGGTTGAGATTCCACACTGGCCCCTCCCCCACCAATATGAAATCCTAGCTACGCCACTGCATGCTTGGAGATTGGTGGGAATTGTGATACAGATGTTCTCAAGTCCTCTGTTATGAAATATAAGGCATTGAAAATTGAATGATTTATATATGTTAGACTGTGTACTTTTAGGTAAAAACTCTGCAGAGAACTTATTCCACAATGCTTTAAATAAAATGTTTTCAGCTAATTCTGATAATCCATTCATATAATGCTAGACATGCTTGCTGATTTTCGATTCCATTTACAAACTTGGATTTTGCAAAAAATCATTCAACATGTGGTGGTAAATATTGGAATAATTTTAATACGCCTTCAATGCAAAAGGCAAAAACTGTTAAAATATTTAAATCGTTCATATAAAAGAATACTATTAGATAAATATAATTCAGAACACTTTAAGGTAGCTGGGATTTTACAGGCCTTTGGCTTATGACTCAGTTCCATCCACAATGACATATTAAATGTTAAAATGTATTATTTATTATTGTAAAGAAAAAATTTTGTAAATACCATTATTGTACATTTGTAATTTTGTGGAAAATAAAAAAGAAGAAGTTGGAGTGAAGGTATAACAGCTAAAACCAACACTGTCAACAGTAGAGTTCTGAAATAGTTTAATACGTATTTTTTGTTTTTTAGGGGGGGTCATTCCTCTCCCCCTTGTGCACGCCTCAAGATATGCCATCTTTGTGCGCGTGTGTAAAAACGCTGTCATTTTAAGCCAGTGCACCGCGGTTTACTGGTGCAACCATCAAATCTCATGCTGACGTCATTGCAACGCGGTAGGGAGATGGGGCCTATGGTCAAGAATATGTAGATACTATTGGAACATTTAGGGAAAATCTTGAGATTATTGAAATTGTCAATAAGGACACGAAGTTTATATATCAAGCTTTGTGCATTCGAATCATACCAAAGCAATCCCTATGTGCCCACTTGCAGACGACACAAAAAGTGCCAGACTTATAGAAATTTGTGGTCTGCTACTGTAAGAATTAGTTTGCGTGACTGAATACTGTCACTAAAAATCTAATTCTATCACTGGCTTTGACAATGCAAAAACAGAGGCTTTGCTTTATACTGATTATTATTGAACTCTATGAAAGCCACCATGGTTACTCATTAAGCTGTTTAATCTGCTAAATTTATTTAGTGGTAGATTTCGAGGTGGGTAGAGTTACCGACCAAAATGGCGAGTGTCAAAAAAGTTTTTTTTCGCACTTTTGTAAACAAGGACATTGCTTTTGTGGGAATTTGGGAGTTTTGTTTGCGCTTACATGTATTACTAGGAGTTGCTTCCTCTGGTCCATCAAATAAATCGTGCAGCCGAAGTAACTTTCAGAAGGAAGACTGCAACTTTGAGCTCCATCCCAGTTTACTGCAGATGAAGTGCCCATTTCTTTAGCAATTCTTGCTTAGCATTAATCTGTCAGGTGCTAATCACAATTAAACTTTCTTTTTCAGCTGATGCCTGGGTGTTTGATACTGTATCTGAAAGGTGGACACAGTATATGCAATCAACAGATAAGCCAAGGTAGGACTCAGAAATTTTCAATCACATTTGAGAGATGTGTGTTTTAGTAGCAGTTGTTTTGACACAAAGAAAACTCCATAATTTCAAGTAAGCACATGTATGAATATTGGGAGTTGTGTATAGAGGGTGTGAGTTTACTTTTACTGACATTCGCAATTTTCCTGGCATGAAAACACACATACACACCTATATACACACACATACACACAAGTCCATGCCTGCATACACAACACGTACACCCCACACATACACACCACACCACATTGGAACATATTTCTGCACAAGGAAACCGATTAAAAAGTCTGTTTTTTTACTGAAAGGTGTTTCCGTCAATAAGCCAGTTTTTTGAATAAAAAAATACAAGTTTTCTCGATTTGATAAGCAAAGTTTTTCAAAGACTTGGTTTGTTCCACCATGAAAACTTTTACCACAAAGTGGAGATTTTACTAGGCAATGCACATGTTTCGGATTTTAAGGTTTTAGGTTTGTGTGTGGGTGAGGGTATGTGTATTTGTTCAGTTGGCAGAGGGTGAGATGTGTATGTGTGTGTAATCTTGTGTGCCCGTGTTACTATAGTGCTTTTACCTTCCTCAATTCAGTGACGTCAGTGCATTTATGTAATGGTCACAGCATGTGCGTTGATTCAAGCCTAGCATTCATACGCGCTTATAAAGTCGGTATAAAAATGCACAGTTAAAATCAGCTGCCTGAACGTGTTGCCGTCACTGACTCGAGGAAGATAAAAGGACTATAATAGATCTTTACTAGGGTGCAGTGAAATTGTTTTTCAGATTATGGCATACAGTCGTGTCAACTCACAGCCCAGGTGAAGTAGTAAGCATTTTGTGTTTGTACAAACCATATACTAGACCCAGAGCAGTATGACATTCAAACCAATGAAGTAGTTTCATTCTTCTTAAGTCGAAATCGTGTCTTATCTAGGTAAGAGTACAATGTTTCTTAGTGTTGAACACTGTAACCATTTCGTGGATTTTTTAAAATGCCCAAATTGTTGATGTGTTCTAAGATGAAGAATAAGATAGCAAGAATCAAATCATATGTATTATTGGAAGCCTTAGAGCGTAACTGATTTCTTTCCATCTCACATCATCCTTGTCCTTTCGCAACCATCCGTGTGTCGTCATGTTGCTGCGCAAGGATGTGCACATAAAAATCAGTGCATCACGCCTTACATATCAGTTTTGGCATTTTTCTTGATGTATCCATTGTTTGATCGGCCTTTTTTCTGCAATAATTATGTGAAAACCAATCAATGTCTCTAAAAGATTCCTGCATTCCAAAAAGTCTCTCCCATGACCTGATAACTTTCCTTAAAACACTGCATTATTTCATCCGAAAGAGTCCAAAATTAAATTTGCCAGAATAGCTTCAAAGTGAAGATAGTCCTGTTGATTTTCTCATAAGTTACTTTTCCAACTGGAGAATTGACAGAAATGACGAAAATGGCAGTGTTCAGATATGACTCTCCATTCGTTACGTGTTATAGAATTTCCGTACGGCAGTATATCCAAAATCTCTGATTTTGTCCTTATTAGATTGCTTTTGGTCTTAAAACTTACGAGTAACGTTAGGAAACTATACTTGTTATGGACAAGCAAAATCTGATTTTTCATGATTTTTTTCATTTTTCATTTTTTCTGACTCAGTCAAATTCACTGATAGTGCCTTTAAGAAAAGAAATATTTGCGTTACAGTGAAAGCATGTGGTATCAAGTTTTTGGTTTTCATTTGCTACAAATGCCACAACGTAAAATACTCACATCTCTTAAATATGCATAAAGGCTTTCCAAATAACAACGGTGATTGACCCATGGGGTGCCAAAACTATGATAATGAGTGCGATGCTCATTATAATACTGTAGAGCACCTCAAATCTGGTTAACGCTGTTTCAGGAGAATCCGCCTATCTGGGTTATATTTAGTCATTGGTTCCCAAGTCTAAGTGCAACACAATATGAATTCACCCCTGCAATGCTGCTTTTTGCACAGTGAGCAGGTCCTGCGCAGGGTGATTCGATTGATTGATTAATTGATTGATTTATTGGAAAGATGCTGCTTGCCACTCGGTCAATGCTAGAATTTCTGTGCGACTACACAATGAATCAACTATTATTATCAGAACATCATAAAAAAGGAGATTGGCATGCCTAAACTTACAATAAGTCTAATTATCCCTAAATCTTTTTAAAGGTGAAAATGGATTTTGGCTGATTCCAAATAATAATCCTAGACCTGGTAACAGGTGTAACTAAAAACCAAAATAGTTTCTTTAGTCCTAAGTTTATCAGCTATAGTGCTGGAATCTCTCTCTCCTGCAACTACTAGATGTTGCGGCAGAGCGGAACAGTGCAGAAAAGTTTGCATGAATGCCCCCCCCCCAAGTGGACCTAGCTACCACCTAAAAGGTCCTTTCTCACTTTTGTGTCCCGCCTGCTTAAGGCAATAAAGACCATAGGATCACTTTGGCCCGCTGTGTGGATGTCTGTTGTTGTTGATATCTGTTGTGAAAAAGCGTTAACATTTGCCCCCGTTAATATCCACCTACTTTGATGGATTTAAACCAAATTTGGGGTTCATTCCAGTTGCACATGAAAACTCCCATTTGTTGATGAGAGGTCAAGGTCACATGGACAAGGTCAAAGGTCCACTTTGAGGTCAAGTGTAAAATAGGCTGAATTAAAATACCCTCATTTGAAAGTTAAGTTCAATTGGAACCAAACTTGAGTCTAGGTGCAAACGCAGAGGTGTTGTTTTGAATCAATCCCCCCACAATGCACTGCCATGTGCCTATACTGTACTGTACAAAACTTATGTCATTACTTAGGATAAAAAGTTTAAAGAACCACAGTACAATTCACAATCATGCTAAAAATTCCCTAAGTAACTAATGCTTTGTGGGCGAAAATGAGCATAGAAGTCAGTATTTTTATGTGTTAAGAATAGGATTTTTGTGGGATCACATGATCCTGTTGAGGTGAAATTTCTAAACTGTGGCACCCATGTGGGATGACTCAATACACCCTCTGGGTGCAACGTGTGATCCCTCAGTGTAATAGGTCCAAGGGCACATACTAAGTCAAAGGTCTGTGAGGCAAGTTGTTTTGTTAAAATAGGCTGAAAATGTAAAATAAACCTCAGTTGAAAAAGTTGAAGTTCATTGGAAACCAAACTTGAGTCATAGGTGCAGTGTGATCCTCATTTCTTAAGGAGGTCAAAGGTCACATACCAAGGTCAAATGTCACATACCAGGTTCAAAGGTCATGTGAGGTCAAGGTGGAAATGGCTTGAAAATGTAAAATTGACCTCATTTGAAAAGTTTTAGTGCAATTGGAACCAAACTTGGTTTATGGAGTTACATGACCACTACCTCATTGTAATGAGGTCAAGGTCACATATCAAGGTAAAGGTCATGTGAGGGCCATCTCACTAAGCGCGATGGCAGGCGACACAAGCGTCGCGGACCGATGTATTTTTAGCATCTCAATCACAAAACTGTTCTTGCAAATTTGCTTTAATTGTTTGAAGTTTTAATAAAAAAAAAAAATCGGCAAAAAGTGGACGTTTGTCCCTTTTGTGATATGGGGGGTGTGACTGTGTGTGTGACCCCCCTTCCCGCGAGCGTTGGGACGGGCTAGTGCGAATGTGATTCCTCTGAGTCCAATAAATAATCTTATAATTAGACAGTTTGGCATTAAAATATGACCAGTGCTTCTTACAAGATGGCAGTCAACTGTCTTGTTCGGTTTTTGATGTGTTCTTTACAAGACGGATTTCTGGCGTTCTTGTTCTGTTCTGATGCGTTCTTTCTTGCTTTCCTTCTTCTTCTGGCAACGGCTTCAAGTGGCCTGGAGCTCAGTCATTGGTTACGTATTGGATAGACCTTACATCAAATGACAGCTGACCTTGGGACCATTTAGGTCATAATGACATTGACCCCTGTCTGACCTTTGACCTGCACAGGATTCAAATAGGTAATTTAATTGTCAAAATTATCTTCTTCTACAGGATTACGCCGGTTTTATCAACCAAACTGGTTTCAGAGGGGAACCCACTGACCTTGCTTCATATAGGGGTTCAGGGTAAGGAGTCAAAGGTCAATAAGGGGCTCATTTCCGGTTTGAAAGACAAAAATTGTGATAAATATTCAAAAAATCACTGTCCTTACCAAATTACGTAACAGAGTAAAGTAACGTCAGTAGAGCACATGTATTACTAGAACAGGGGTTCTTTGGGGTTGTCCACAGTTTCAGGAACAAAAGGTGTCATTAAGGGGTCACTTCGGTCAAAAACCAAAAATATTCAAAAAAATATTCAAATTTTGTATCTCAAAACTCAAACATAGTACAGTGAATTA
>JAMKCH010032865.1:0-16792 GCA_023653785.1 Ophioderma brevispina
CAGAGGGTTCTGACTTTTCAAAAAATGAACAGAGCGGACCGCCTGGCCTTTGGTCAGGGGTAAATCGGTCTAGAGTATGCAACCCAACTCTTGGTCAGTTGAAAAGTCACGTAGCCGGGCCACGGCAGCGCGATTTTTCCAGTAGCGGACCACTCATTGGTCAGCTGAAATCCATATCGATCTATAAGCGAACCTGGGGTGGAAAAAAAAAAAATAAGTCCAGAGTTCAGAAAAAAAAAAAACTAAGAAGGCTACCGCTGCCTTGGTCTTCACCTGGGGAAGTGCCCGGTGGACTTTAGAGGAGCGGTCGCCTGAAGAATGCTAGTTCAAAAAAAACGACTAAGTACCAAAAGATTTCTAAGTCAGGGTAGGGGGCGCCATACTCGAAATCTCAATCGTAAGGTTCCATCAACGTGTATTTTCGAATATGGAGTTAGGTACGTAAGGGATAATAAAACTTTTAGTTAGTACATTAAAGAAAAAATATGTCAGTAAATTTATTCTTACACCACACATGGTTTGAATGATAATTGAGGGGTAAGATGTGTTTTGTATGCACTTTTTTGTCTACCCTTTTGATAGTGAAAAAGATGTTTCAGTATAATGATCATCACATAGTTTTTCTTCCAACAAATAGGTGGATGTATAGAATCCATTAAAGACCGTCCTTTGTGTGGCTTGTGTAATGACCATAATGGAAACCATAAATCACATATTGGTCACTTGTCAGGTGTCAAAATATATTTTTGGAAATACAATTGTGTATGATAACCTTCTTGCCAAACCTTAGTGATTTTAACGTCTATGGTCTCATTGATAAGAAAGGTAGGCGAATTTGCAGATAGTTAATCAGATTTTACTTTGGCTGAGAAAAATATCTTTATAAGTGTAGAAGTGCTATAATTCCAACATTTTACAAATGCGTTTACAAAAAAATCATGCTGGTTGTATGATGTAGAAAAAAAGATAGATGCCAGTAGGAGTAAGGAGAAGTAGAGTTCATTTTAAAAAGTGGAACCCTTAATTGACTAGATTATAACTCATTAATTTTAGTGTGTTTCTTGTCCCAATGTGAGTCTTTATAAGGCATACACAAATTGTTGCAATAGATACATGGTAGTTGATATCCGGGTTATAGCCAGGTCAATTGAAGTGATGGGAAAATCGGTAACGGTGTGTGGATTTGGAAATCTTCTTGGTTGGTGGGCTAATATTGCGAGTTCGTACCTTATTGAGGTTTTTCTGGGGGCCGTAGGGAAGAGCATAATGTGTGTAATTATTACTGGACACAATGTCTTGTTTTTTTCATTATTGGATATGTAATTCAAGAGGTCTTAAACTTAAATCACCACTCTCTTGTTGAATGTTGCCTGTGTTACTTGTAGGTGTTGTTTTGTTATTTTCTGTTGGTTTGTTTGGATGATGGATATAATAAAAAGCCCTTGGGGAATGAAAAAACAAACAAAATTGTTATATAGGTGAGATTGATTTTTCCAATCACAAAACTGCACATTTGACGCTATACCAATTTTCGTCGAAAATCTAATGGTTTTAGATCGGAATTTATGGTTTTCAACGGAGAATCGAGATTTTCAAACGGAACTTCAGTTTTTCGATTGAATTCTGAAAACAAAAAAACTGGTTTACGACTTAGTAAAAACTAGGCTTCCGGTCGATGAAACCTTGAATTATTGATCAAAAAACTTGGATTCTTGCTGATAATTTTTTTTTATGATAATCTTAAGTGGATATTGATTTTTCCAATCACAAAAACCTGGACATTTATCGCTATACCAAGTTCTCATCGAGAATCAAGGTTTTAGAACGATTGGTTTATCGACTCGAATCTCGCCAGGATTTTTATCCGTTCGAAAAAATGGATTTCTTAATGGAAATTGGTATATCGCCGAAAAAAAAAGTCTTTTCGGTTAACATCTGGATTCTCATTGAAGACATTAATCTCAATTGAAAATCCTGTTACTAATTAAAAAACTTGATTCTGGTCAATAAACTTTACTTCTCTATCTATAAAAAAAGGTACGCCGAGATCCTGGTTTTTTTTAATTAAAAATTTCGTATTCATCTCTTGGGGAGAGCCTGTTATTCTATTTTCTTATGTTTGTTGGGTTTTCAATGGAAAAGTCTATCGGCGAGGTTTTTCTTCTAGAATCCAAGCTTTCAATTAAAAACATTGGTTTTATCATTGAAAACCGTTTTTGTTTATTTCAACCTGATGATATTCCAGTTTTCAAATTAGAGAGATGATAGTTCACATGAACTAGTGCATTGATTCAGGGATAGTATGTTTGTGGTCTCTCTTCAAAAAATGAATTGAAATCAGACGTGATTTCCGGAACTGTCACAATTTTGGTGTTAGACGACCCCCAGTTCAAGGGGTAATCCATGTTGTAGGGAATGATTTGGCAGGGGGGAAAGTACTCCCAGATCTCATAAAGCGTTTTTTCTATTGAAGATCCTGGCATTTAAACTGGTTAATCTCTTACCGGGAAAGAGCAAGGAAAGGTGGATCACGGTCAGTTTCTATTGGCGCTGTTTACAGTAATTCTACCTGGCTTCTGTCGATCAACTCCACATAAAACTTGCCGGCAAAAGGTCGTACACTGAGATCAACGCAAACATATGTGATTGACCTTTTCAACATATATGGCGGGATCTGTGATACTATATTTTATGTCAATTTTTGACATTTTACAGTCAAAATTCATGAAGCAAATGATAGGTTCGACGGGTTAAATGTTTGTGAACTTCAGAGAAGGGTTCAAAGGTACATGGAGTTGTAAAAGCAGCGACGGGCAATATACTCAAGTACGGATGAGGCGACCGCCGAATCATGTGGGTACTTTCCATCTTTTTTTATGGTGTGGCCCTCATTTTCTCTAGTCTACACTTCCACACGTGGGCCTATCGTCGATTGTAAATCCCAAGCGGTATTTCAATTTCCCGGTTCCTCCCCTGCATGAGCACTGTCGCGGAACGGATTGTGTTTCTATGGCGTTTACGGTAAGTGACCCGCTATTTTTTCCTTCCTCGAGTAGGAAAATTTTGCCGGGTTGATTACCAGTAAATAGTGAGGAAGGTCATTTTCTAATTGAGTCATATTTAATATCCCTGATCCTTCTCTTTTCCGGTAAATGTCCCAATAGAAACCCCATAGTTTCCCAGTGCCCTGTACAGTGGATAAATTCGATGATGGAAACAGAACTTTTCCCAGCATGTGCATTAAGGCGGAATCCTAGTCCGAACCACACATTCAAAACCTTTGTATTTGCACGACATCAGAAGTAGTCTATACAGTGTTTAGTGTTGTTATGCAGCCCAAACCTTGTTTGTCATACAATTATTAAACATGCGAAATGTGGAACATATGACCCGTTGCCATGGTAACGGCATCCATCTTGGATTGTAAAATTTGCTATGTGTCAATACTGGAACAGTAATATCTCAAAAGTATTTATCCTCTTGAATGAACAAAAAGCATTTGGAGCTGAGGTTTAAAGCTAGTTAATGAACCAAAAGTTACTGCATACTAGCATGTAAGCGGTAAAGGTCTGGTTTCCTCGGAAACATCAGAAACGCATAATTATGGTTTGATCAAACTAGCAAAGGAACATGTTCCCATGTTTGAATTCAATAATTTGGTTCATTGTGTGCTTCTAGATAGAGAAAAACAGTGAAAAAATGAAGTGCCCTACCCCTTATGGTTCTTGAAATATGACTGTTCCCGTGTTGACAAATTGCGAAAAAACAAATAGGGAGAAAATAAGCAATTAAATTTTGTTAATGTTAGTCGTTTTCAAGAGTTTTTGACTTACATAGGTTTTTTAATCATATTAAATGTCTATTCAAAGGCTCAGCTGGTTAGGGATATTTCTCCTCCTCCTCATCAAGTTTTTCTATTAAAGTTTTAAACTTGACCGTGCTGTACAATCATTCGGTGGTGTTCTGGCGCGGCAGTCCTGGACCTTGCCATGGAATGGCGGCCATTCTTGGATTGCAAAACTTGCGATACTCAAAAAGTATCATCGTAGTGAGATGAAACAAAAAAGCAATTTGGAGCTGAGGCTTGAAGGAAAAACTTTGGTCAAAATCTCCAATTCTGAAAAAATCCTCTTTGAGGACTAGGCTTCCCCTACCTTAAACTAGGTAAATGACCAGAAAACCTCACAGGAAAACAGTGAGCAGGTGATGAGTCAAAATACTATGGAAAGAACGCTGAGGATGATTGGTCCCAAATTTATACAGGAAGAGGAATTTGTAGGTTCATCTTCCCTCTTTAGGGGAGACTAAATTCCCTAGTACTGTATGAAAATACAGCAATGACCAAACCAAAGTTAAATACTGGTAACCACTGAAATCCAGTCGCTGAGCATGAGAGTAAAGCTTAGTCACACAGCCGATTGTTTGCTAGAAAACCACTTCCATCTCAATTGGCCATTTTTCGAAAAAGTAGTGAGCAGTTTTTCTTTTTTATGTTTAGCTTTGGCAAGGTTATGAGACTGCCGTACAGTCTTCTGCAGTCTGCTGATTATTTTGCTCGAGACTGCTCAAGTCTGCGTGCCGATGAGCCAATTTTTAGAAAATGTGATATTTTTGTTGTTCTTATTTTATTTGTAGTTTTGGCAAGGTCTGTTGCAGCTTGCGGTGGTGTCGGAGACGCCGGCGAATGGGAAATACCCGCACATTCTTTCTCGCACAAAAAAAAAAAAAGCTTGCATGTTTTTTTTAATCATGCCAAGCGCCGATGGCCTATAAACCAAAAGAATGGCATTTGGTCTCAAACAAAAATTCTGCCGCACATTCCAAAGATAGTGAAACAGGTTTTGGAGTCCAGACATAGAAAATTGCGAGGCTAATGTGGATGGATCCCTTGTGACTGCCACCTCATCGGCGTTTGATAAATTATCTCAGGGCAGGTTTGACTGTGAATCTGGTGAAAGTGAATTTTGCCATCAAATGTCACGACTAGGGCATGTTTGTAGGACAAGGACAAGTTAGGCCCATCACAAGCAAAATTTAAAGAAGCATTGAGAAATTCCCCACACCACAAATCAAAAGATATCTCCGAGATTTCTAGGTATGTGTTGTGTATTACAGAAAATACTGTTCAAATTTTTGTCAGAATTGCATGTCCCTGACCAACCTTCTGAAGAAAAATGCAAAATTTGTATGGTCATCGACCAATGCAAAGAAGCATTTTGAAGAAATCAAGTCTATTAGATGAAATGTCGCGTTTTCATTCATTCATTAATTTTTATTATTTCCTCATTATATATGAAGACACAATGTACAGGATAAAAACATGTTATGGAGGAGATTCCAACAAAAACCAAAGCCTGAATAACCTTTGCGCCACCAAATACCATAATACATCACAAACACACTAAGACCAACACCAACGTGACACACACTAGACAAAAAACAACGACAATTGACAGGGGTCTTCAAACCCTAAGATACATTTTCAGACAATGAAACAACTTGTGCCAATATGACACGAAACGAGACAGAGGCTGCCAAATATATTGAATAACCTGTCAATAGAGCATATAAACCATTCCAATAAATAGGAAATGGAAAACTTGAAAAAGCTCCTCAACATTATGCACTTATTGAATTGTACAAAATAGTAAGAGAAATGCAACATGACACGATTCGCGCAGCACAAACACATCAGTACAAATCAGTTGATCAAATAAGCTCATAATTGATTATGTACTCACTGCATAACTAAAATGTTATGACTTTAAAACAAAATTTAACATGATACACTTTGACGTATTTTTTTTTTCTCCCTAATTGAAAGAAGAAGCTTCCGTCCTAATGGATTTAAGTTTTTAGCCACTCTAATACGAAGTGGGCCGCATTCACACATATTTCATTGTGATTTATTTCTTGTATCATATTTATGTACACTTTCCAAATCGTGATAATGATAAAATCGAGGAAGTAAAACCATTCTTGTACTTTTAATGTAATATTCTGTGTAATTTGAATATTTTAATGGAAATAATAAAGTTTGAAGTTTGAAGTTGACTTGTACATAAACCACCAGTTCCTTAATCAGTAATGGAAAATATCTATAATTATACTTTTCAAACAAAGGTTTAGTGTGACATAGATAAGAGCTTTTAGAACATTATTCTTCATCCCTTTTTTGAGTTTTGAAATAGTTTAGACAGATATTATCTTACTAGCATTTCCCCAGAAAAGTCATATAGGGCATATTAATGAACAATAACAATTGTATAAAGGCAGTTTTGGTAATAAATTTTTCACTTTGGTTTTCAAACAGCCATTTATTTTGGAACCCGTCTTACAGATGTCATTTATATGGCATTTCAAAGATCAGGTTTCATCGAATAATTATACACAAAAATTTTAGCAGTAGAAACACGAGTTATTTTCAACCATCTAAGTATATGTCATTATTTATAATGAGCACTTTTTTGTTCGATAGGCTGTAACTATAAGCATACGGTTTTGGTTTTTTTGAGTCATGATTGCATTTCAAACCGTTTGTCCACTTCTTTTAATTCATTGTTCACTGTGTGATAAAGGGCATTACAATCTCTCCAAGAATTAAATTACATTGGTGTCATCTGCAAGTAAAATAAATTTAAGATTTGTTGAAAGTGTAACAAGTCGTTCATGTAAATTAAAAGAGTAATGGCCCGAAATGGAGCACTGGCGGTACATGTAAAACACCATTTTCAATATGATGTGACATTTTATAGATACATACGCTTTTGTCAGGAGAGATTTTTAAATTAGCAAACCATTATGGATACCCACGAAACCTATGAATAATTATCTAGTAAAATATTGTGATCTTAGTATCAAGGCTTTTGATAAGTCCATAAAAATACCCGCTGTATACATATGCATTGTCATTGCCTCACGATATCTTTTATAAAATTCATACAGGATATACGCTAGATGTTTATTAGGAATCACATAATGCCTTCTTTATATAAAATGTTATTTTTGTGAATGACAAGTCATACATCAATTGTCAGTGCATTATTTTCGAAAAAAACAGGGGTACACAGAATACAGCGTGACTGTAATTACAAATGCTCAGGATATTCTTTTTATAGATTGGAACTTGATCATTAGTTAAGGGGATAGGGAAATTTTACGTGCAATTTTTTGTTTAACAAGATCAGATTTAATATTATCACGCCTGATTTTTTTACTTACAAGTTTCCTAAGTTATCCTGTTATTTCCCAATTTTTTTTCCCCCGCCCAAAAATCCGTAGGTTTGAAAATAACAGAACCTAAAATGGTTTCATTTTGATTAGATATGGTTGAAATCACTTCCAGCTGTGTTTAATACTGAAGCCTAACGAAGGACATATGTTGCAAAATATTCAATTAAATCCATCCAACTTTTGGATCTGTAAATTACTTGGCCCATTTTTACAAATTTGTTAGAAGCTGACCTTTTAGAAGATTTCAAAATAGAGTTCAATGTTTTCCACGTATTCCTCACGTTATTTTTTTTTTGTTTTTCCAACAAGTGCTAAAAGAATCCTGTTTAGCCAACCTAAGCCCACTGTTTAGTTTATTTCTGTATGTTTTATAATTAAAAGATATTTCTCTCAGGGCTTATTCAGTGATTTCTTACAACCCTCGTCTTACCAAGGTGAACTTTGGCCATCACAGGGGACAAAGTGAGCCCAGTGATCGAAGTGACCTTCGCTCCGGGTGTTGTGCGCTAAAATGGCCAAAAACTTTCGGTTAAAAAGCGTCTATGGTAACGTTTGTAAGAGCCCGAACTAGAGTTGCAAAAAGCCCAATTTCGTGCAGCAAAATTGCAAGTATTGGGCTCAAAATTCAAATTTTTCTCACCCAAAATTACCTTTTCAGCCAATACGGGCCACAGAGATAATTATAGTCAAAATTCAATACAATAGGCATGATCTTAACAATAGAAAACACACACCCCCTGAACTGAAAACACTGGATTCCAAAACGGGGACTGAATCCGGAAAGATTTAAAATTTGCACGTATGGGCCAAAATTTTTTACCCATTGAGGCCTCTGTTTGTACCACATTTCAACACCAGCCCAATACGTCGCAAGATGCACATCATCTTGGGCTTACAGGGGTACTCATGAATGAACTAAAATCTAAAACTAAGGAAAAACTAGATTAATTCAGTATGCAAATGATGTCTAAACCATGGGTAAAGGTAATTACCGGTTGTTTCTAAACATTTGGTTTTTTTGCACGTATTGGGCTCAAGAAGTCACTGATATTGAGGTTGCTGTACAAAGTTCAAACACAAAAAGCGTACGATTATTTTTGCAAGTATTGTACTTGTTGAATAAAATTAAAAATGACACTAAAAAAAAGTTAGGGATGCTATGTAAATGAGGATAAGGATGGGTAAATTATTTAACAAATAGTTCCGGTGTTTCTAGAACATTTTGGAAAAATTATTTTTGCAATTATTGGATCAAGTTGTCACTATTAGCAATATTGCTGTAAGACATAACAAAAAGGCAAATATGTTCATTTTTGCACGTATGGGCTCTAGTTACTTATTGAGTAAAATCAAACTGAAATTAAGGATCTAAGTAGGTTGTTATATAAATGATGGATAAATATGCGTAAAGTTATTAACACTATTTCCCAGGTATTTCTAGAAACATTTCTTGCCATCATATTGGGCTCAAATTATCATGGAATGAAGTGCAAGTAAAATTTATTTCACACTTTTCTGGTGTTTCTAGAACATTTAGAAAAAAATTCAATTTTTGCAGCTATTGGGCTTCAAAACTGTACCTATTGAAGTGATTGTACCAAATTAAACACAAAAAGCCCAATTCCGGGCATTTTGCAGTATGGGATCTAGTACTTTGAATAAAATCAAAGTTGAAACTATGAAATAAGTTAGGTCTGTGATATAAATGACGGTAACAATGGCTAAAGTTATTTTAAAATTATTTACGGCGTTTCTTAAAAACACTTGGAAAATTTCAATTTTTGCACGTTTTGGGCGGATGAAATTACTCACCGAATGAAGTGCAAGTTAAATTTAAGACTCAAGGTTAATCTTGGTATGTCAATGATGAATAAAGCTATTTGACAACGTGGGGTTTGTTGTTTCTAGAACACTGGAAAGTTTCATCTTGGTACGTATGGTCAAGTTGAACTATTACAGGTTGCTGTACAAAATCATCACAAAAAAGCCCAAAGAGAGTGCATTTTGCACGTATGGGGCCTTGTTACATATTGAATAAAATCAAAACTGAAAATTACCGGAAACTAAGTTAGGTTTGCCATATTAATGATGGCTAAACAGTGGCTAAAAGTTATTTATAACAAATATTTCCGATGGTTTCTAAAACACTTCGGAAAATTTCATTTATTGACGTATTGGGCTCATAATTACACATGAATGAAGTCAAGTAAAATATAAAAACACAAAGTTAATCTTGGTATGTCAATGATGAATAAAGCTATTTGACAACTTTTTGGTTTTCTAGAAACATGGAAATTTTCAATGCTTTGTACGAGTGGGCTCACGATTTTTGCCACGTATTTGGGCTCAAATTACACATTGAATGAAGTGCCAGTAAAATTTAAGAAACAAGTTTTTAATTTCTGGAGTCAATGTTGAAAAAGCTATTAAAACTTGGTGGTGTTTCTAGTAGAACATTTGGAAATTAATTTTTGCAAGTATTAGACCCCAGTGGTCACATATTGAAGTTGCTGTTTGTACAAAAAATTCAACACAAAAAGCCCATAAGTGCATTGTCACGTATTGGGCTCTAGTTACCTATTGAATAAAATCAAACGAAATTACGGAAACTAATGTTAGTATGTTAAATCTATGATAAGATAACGCTGGGTAAAGTTGTTTAAACAAAATATTTCCGCTTGTTTCGAGAACACTTCGGAAAATTTATTTTTTGCACGTATTGGGCTCAAATACGTGCATTTTGCAGCGAGTGGCTCAATGTACATATGAATCAAATCATACTGTGAAAATACGGAAAACTAGTTAGGTGCCAAGTAAATGATGGATAACAATGGCTAAAGTTATTAAACAAATAGTTCCGCGGTGTTCTAGAACACTTCGGAAGGAAAATTAACTTTGTTTGCACGTATTGGGCTCATAATCATAATGAAGTTCAAGTGATAATTTAAGAAACAAAGTAAATTACTCATTGAATGAACTGCACGTATTTTTTAAGAAACAAAGTTAATCTTGGTATGTGCAGTGATGAAGGATTTTTAACAACTTTTGGTGTTTCTAGAACAATGGGTTGAATATTTCATTTTTGCACGTATTGGGATATGTTGTCACCTATTGAAGTTGCTGTACAAAATTAACACAAAAAGCCCAATACGTGCATTTTTGCACCGTATTGGGCTCGAGTTACATATTGAATAAAAAAGTAGTTTGCCAAGTAAAATGATGGATACAAGCTAAAGTTATTAACAAATCTTTCCGAGATGTTTCTAGAAAAACTTCGGAAAATTTATTTTTTTGCACCGTATGGGCTTCAAATTACGCGCAATTACGTATTGGGCTCAAGTACATGTTGAATAAAATCAAACTGAAATTACAGAAGCAAGTCAGGTTTGCCATTGTAAATGAGGGATAAACACCATATTGGCTAAAAGTTATTAACAAATATTTCCGGTTTGGATTTCTAGAACACTTCGGAAAATTAACTTTTTTGCCACGTATTGGGCTCAAATTACTCAATGAACATCATTGATCATTGACCGTTTGATTTATTCAATATAGTTGTAGGAACTTCAATAGGTGACAACTTGACGCCAAAACGTGCAAAAAATGAATTTTCTTAAATGTTCTATAAAACACCAGAAAAGTTTGTGAAAAGAAATTTTACTTGCCACTTCATTCAAGAGTAATTGAGCCCAAATGTGCAAGAAATGTTTCTAGAAATAAGGAAATATTTGTTAAATAACTTACGCATGTTATCCATCTTATATCCCTAAAATTACTAAAACCCACTTTTTTACCCACTTTCAAGAATTTGGGGGCAAAATCATCCATTTCAGTGGATTTCATCGAGGCCATCCAACCAGCCGGAAACAGGCCGAAAGCTTTCAGCCACACCACAACACCTAAGTCTAGCGGCCACTTTCATGTAAATACTAAGGAAGCGGACCGCTCTAGACTTAGTTCATTTTTGTTGAATTGGCTACGTACGTGACATTTCACCCAAAGTTCGCTTTAGTATAGCTAGCGGGATTTTCAGTGACCAATGACGTGGTCCGCTAATGGAATAATCTCCCTGCCGTGGCCCGGCTACGTGACTTTTCACCCAAGAGTTGGGTAATTCATCTAGAGCGATTTACCGCTCCACTGACCAAGGACGCGGTCCGCTCTGGACTATTTTTTTTTTATGAACTCTGGACTTAGTTCATTTTTGGAAAAGGTCAACATGCAGGGGGGATGCCAGCTACTGACCTTTTCATCATAAAAAGAATCGTAGGGGCGGACTTCCCGCTGCTGAACAGGAGCGTTCCGCTCTGGACTGAAATGAATTTTTTCCAAAATGGTCTATAACAAACACCCCAAAAGTGCAAATCGGCTTTATTCATCATTGACATAACAAGATTAACTGGTGTTTTAAAAAAAAATACTTGCATTTCATTCAATGAGTTAATTTGAGCCCCAATACGTGCAAAAAAATGAAATTTTCAGAGGTGTTCTTAGAAACACCGGAAATTTGGTAAATAACTTTACATCGTTATCCTATCATTATATGGCAAACTTAACTTTAGTTTACGTAATTTAGAGCTAGAGACAATTACTATGAGAAGTGCAAGTAAAATTAAGAAATCAAAGTTTAATCTTGGTATGTCAAATGAATAAAGTTATTTGACAACGGTTCTGGTGTTTCTAGAACATTTTGGAAAAAAATGTGCACGTATTGCACTCATGTTGTCACTTATTGAAGTTGGTTACTTACAACACATTTATAGAAGGGTTCCATTCCTCCAAAAAAATGCTTCCTACAACATTGACGAAGGCATTTTTTGAGCAGTTTGAGTACAAGCATTAGGTTAGGTGTTTTTTTAGATGAAAATTTATGCCTAATTCCAAAATTTTGGGTTCCACAAGCTATGTTTTGAAAGCAAATGTTGCTTAATAGGCATAAATATCAAAATGGGCCGCCATTTTAATGTTTTTTGTAAAAACCAATATTCAAGGCTTGTAACTGACTTCATTCTTGTGTCTATAAAAATCGCTTCAGGGTCAAGGAATTAAGTTAGATCATTAGTTATAGCATTAGGTCAACGTAACAGTTAATTTGCATAAAAATTTCAAAAGGTCTGCCAGTTTGACATTTTTGTACATAACTCACGATTTAAGGCCTGTAAAGACATCATTCTGTGTCTAATATCATATGTTTTCAGGGTCAGGGAATTAAATTAGATCATTAGGTATGGTCATGCGCCATGAGTTGGGTATAGACATGAGCGGTGGGTTAACATTTTCCAAATATTTTTACATTTTTGATGCTCATAGACCAAGTTCTTTTTTAATTTTTGAGTTGTCGTAATTTAAGTCAGTCGGGGTTAGAGAGGGTGGTGCTTGCAACCTTTACGGATGAGGCATGTGTTATTCGGGGCTTTTGCATTTACTTGTTTTATATCTTGTAACCCTGCCATGTATTAAGATATAAATGACATCTCATTTTGTTTGATTATGTGGCATTCTTTTGACTCATACAAAAGTTTAAGTTATGGATGATAATTGAAGGTGGGTAACAAATTAGACCTGCCCACAAATGGTTAATGTTACATCAAAAACAATTGGCACTTTCCCACCCTATATGACATCTGTGGCTTTCTGATGATATGCACATACAAGTTGCATATTTGTCTTCCTACATTGTTAGCTTTACAACAATATATTAATTTTATAGGTATCTCAAAAATAATTGATGAGTTACTCTCAGTTAAGTGTGAGTGAAACGTGTAATATTGGTTAGTTTCAAGCCATGTAACACACTTTTGCTCTCAACTCATGGCGCATGACCTTATAGCATTAGGTTGTCATGTGAGAGTTAATTGGCATAAAAAATTCAAAATGGCCCGCCATTTAAATTTATGAAAATTAATTGTTCAATATAGGGCATAATCCCTAATGAATGATCTAGTTATCTTCTCTGACCATGCAAACATTTTATAGACACAAGAATGAAGTCTTTACAAGCCTTAAATCTTGGAGTTATGTACAAAAAAATGTTTTTAAAATGCGGCCATTTTGAATCTATGCCAAATAGGGCACACTTCCCTAAAAAATAGCTTTGGGGACGGAAGATTTTGATCGGCATAAATTTGCCTTATAGAAACACTATTTCAATTGATTTTACTCAAAGATCCTCGACTCTACAAGATTTCCAGTTGATAGTGGAAATAGCCTCTACTTTTTTGTAGGGGAGGTATGATTGAGGGGAATTAGTATGTGAAACTCTATTCCGTGTATTTGTGGTATGATGGGCGCTATATCCATGATAGCAAACCCTGAGCGGTTGGGCATTCACAGTCCCATCAATAGTCAAAGCATAAACCCTAGATACTAAAAGAAAACCGAAAACCATCCAGGAATAGTTTTCAGGTGAAAGCGGTTGAAAGCTGACTTTCTGAATAGTAAGTTAAAAGTTCGCATTGTTACAACACAGGTGACTAAGCCTTATAAAACAATATGATATGTGTTTGTAGGCAAGTTTAAACAACCAATCTTGGGATAGACACACTATGCATTAGTCAGGTAAAGTTTAGGCACACACGCGAAGGTGGACATGGAGAGTACGACTTTCTATTGATAAATTTAGTTCATTAGGATCTAAGCCAATAATTTTTGGAGGGTGTGCACAATTTGTTACCGTGCATTTTGAAAATCCAATATGGCTGCTACCATGTCCAAAAGCACTAATAAGTCCCTTAAGTATTTCCAATAGAGACAAATATTTCTCCGGTTAATCCGGGTCGGGTTGTTAAGCAAGAGAAAGTGTTGGTAAAGTACTTTTATCATTAACGTGCCCCCAAAATCCATATGGCTGCTCCAAAAGTCAAAGATGCTCTTGGAATCATTAAATGATATTACACAAACTCCATGATACCTATTTACGCTACTTGAATACATGCTGAACACCTAAAATCTGTGTGCAGGGTTCAAAATCGTTACAATGATCACACTCTGCAAGTGCTACTTGTTTGCTTAACACCTCTAGAAGGCATTTCCAACGCATCCGTACACGACAAGTTTGTTCTGCACATTTTGCAGTTTAGAGCCTTGATTCCAGTGTCTATATGGCTTGTTTATGCTTTACCTTATGAGATACATTGTATTTGATCACTAGGAACTCTTATATGGCATTTCTCTGTAAGGGGACATTTCAAAATTCAAGATGGGAGTACTACAGCAGCTTTTTAAAAATAGTAAAACCTACTTATATGTGTATTATAGTAGTTACATCAACTAATTATTCTTTAAAGGGTTAAATGAAAATAAGGCATGGGATAACGTTATTTGAAATTGACATCTTATCTGGAATTGCTGTTTCTTTAAAATGCCAAAAAGTGTGTAAGATGGGGGGCCAATGTGGCTGTTTTTTTATCTTCTTAAACCTACTAAGTACGATACATCTGGATTGCTATTTAGTTAAAAAACACCCAAAATGTTATTAAAGTTTAAATATTAAAGTATGAGATGTAGGATTTGAGCATTCATAACTCGTAATCTGGGTATTTGTTTTGACAACATACTTAAAATTCAAAATGACGGGCCAATATATTCTGACTATATGACAATTAGGTTTTAAAGATCTTAAAACGGCAGCCATATTGGCCTCCATATTGAGTTTGTAGCTTGTTAACACATCTGAAATGTCAGATATGAGTTCCTACGGGTCTAGAGCGCAGACATTATGCCTCTATCACCCCCAATACTTGTGAGGATGGTTCACTTGAATGATGTCAGGGCATATGGGTTTAGGGTGGACCATATTGGATTTGATGTAATGTTTGTGATTCAAAATCACGTCATAAACCGGTCCAAAAAATTCCTCGTGCTTAAAACCTGGATCTAGTGCATACAATTATGGCCATTTGAATAAATTTGGCAGAGTGATAGCGGACATATTGGATTTATAGAACTGGCACTGAACCGAAATTCTGCACACCTCCAGAAATTATTTGCTTAGGTCATCATTGACAAAAATCGCCAATAGAAAAATTGTAATCCAATTTCCAACCTGTGCACACACTTCCCCTGACTACATTCACATAGGATAAAATAACAAGTAACAAAACCTGTAACTTGATTTGTATTTGCCGATTTCTTTCATCCGATAGTCGTTGTATTGCGAGCGAAGAAATCGAAATTTTATGGGTATTTCTGGACCCTAGTTTGAAGTTAATGGACGCAAAAGTCAAAACTCCGCCCATAACTCTACCAACAATTGGATCTACTATAACATGTTTTTGAGAAATGGAACCAGTTATCAACACAAAACCCAATATTTCCTTTTTTGCTCTCGCTACTTCATTGAACCGAAATGCAAACAACTCATTTTTTAAAATTCCCTAAATCGCGGGCCAGCAGCCTTTGTATTATGTTATGCATATGATGCATAACGATAGTAATGTTATTTAACCAAAACCCAAGTATTCCGGTGTTTCTAGGATATTTCGGAAATGTTCATATTATGCACCCCCCCGGTTTCATACATGGCAAATATTCAAAAACCGATTCTGGTCTTGTTTCTAGAACATTTTGAAAAAGTCAATTTGCACGCTTGTAGAATTCAACACAAAGGCGAAATGTTGTGCTTTTTGCATGTATTATTTGGATCTTTACTTGCTCAGCATTAAACAAACATCAATAGGGAAACCAGCTTTTAGTTCTTTGAGTAAATGATGCATAACCAGGGTAAAGTTAGTGAACAATTTTCCGGTACCTCTAACTCATTTTGGAAAATTTCATTTTTTGCACGTACTGGACTCAAGTTGTTACCTATTGCACATGATAGTCGGCAGCACCAGGCGCGGAAACTGAAAATTTTGTCTATAGTTTTTTATGATTGATTTGCTTGTAGCTGAAAGTGTCCTCTTTGAAAATCTGCAATGCACCGGGCGCACCCTTGAGCTTTTGAGAAATCTTTTCAGCTATAACTCCCTATATATTTAACCAAGGGATGGCAATTAGGTGGCTTATCATATCGTCGCCCACATAACCTAAGTCATCTGACGAAATCCGTTTTCGAGAAAAATAGCCATGACAATTTACCGGGGAGAGTTCATGTTTTTGTTACTATGGAATTAAAACATTACAATTTACTTTTTAATTTTGGCCTTCTGAAGCAGAAAACATCTGAAGTTAAGTTTTTAATTTGCTGAGTTGTGAAAGTGCAATTGTATTCTGATATAAAGCTACAAATCATAAGTTGTAGGTGTGACAACGCAAAAAAAGTCGTATTTTCCAAATGACGCTAAATTTCACCGTTATATTTCATGCGCTCAGAGAGATTTCTATGTGAAGCACGCCATGTTCACGCACGAGGGCAGGACAAGACGCACATAAATCTGTATGTGAAAAAAATAACAGCTTGTGTTACGAACAACCGTTAATTATACCCTATTGAAATTACGGGTAATGAAACAAAGACAGTATGTGAAATAGCGATATGCAGTTTTGAGTTTGCGCTTATTAATTCAAAATTCTTTAATTAACATCTCACTAATAGGTCACTTTCAAAGATTGTAACGTT
>JAMKCH010032866.1:0-13968 GCA_023653785.1 Ophioderma brevispina
GTTTTGTTGTTACAAAAAAAATTGCTCAGGTAGACAGGGCTAATAAAGCAATATTTCACTGATGAAACTTACTACTATCTGGGACGTTTTCCATTAATTTCAGCCCAAAATTTTCCTGATCATTCAATTTCCTCATATTGCCTTAATAACAATTTACATCATGCAATTTGATGCGGGTTTACCTTTTCATATTGCCCCGAAGAGCGACTGCCAGTCATCCTCCTGCGAGAGGGTGATTATCCGCATTCCTTAAGCCGTAAATGGGATTTTAATAACAAAAGGTGGCAACGTGAATGAAGGGTATTTTGAAACTATAGTAGATTCGCGCTGCTAGTAGGCTAAATTTATTCTGTCAGGGGGATTAAGATTAGTGGAGGGGCAGTGACAGGGAGTTTTATTTCGATAATACATAGTCCAAGTCCAGCAATATGTCTGTTCTATGACCGAGTAATGGTGCCAAGAAAAACTCGAGACAAAACTACAAACGCAGTGCATACCATATTAGTGTAAGCTGGTGGGCCGGTGTGAAAGTAAATCATAGTCCGGCAGTATCAATAACCCGGACCCCGGGGCTCCATAAACGACAACGGAATACAGCGTGAAACTAATGTTTGCGTGAAGAGTCAACTGACTCTTTTGCCCTATTTGTTCACCCTTGTTTCCCGGACTGTGAGCCCGAAGAACTATATCTCCTGCCACACCGGGCCAGGTGAAATTGAATGCCATTGAATGGCGTCCAGAGACATTGCTACCTGTCGTTTTGACCACCACTCATCTCCTGGGAGCAGTCTCCCTCACTAACCTCAAGGGCAGCTATTTTTTGTTCTTATCTTTTTTTTTTGGACTTTGATTTTTTTCCCTCTAAAACTGAAAAATAATGAAAATTTTATATATTTCTAAAAAGGGAATAGCGAGCTTCGAACCCAAGACCCCTGTATCATGAGGTCAGCTACCTAACCACAAGACCAGGTGAGGATTTTGGTGCAGATTTACAATTTATCCTTGATAACCTTCGGAATAAATCTCTAACTGTATTAGTGGTCATCATCTCAATATAATGAGATGCTCCGCTCTGCGAACGGGTTTCACTAACCTAATGCTCCAGGAGCATGAGGGTGGTCAAAATCTCACACTTGCTAATTTTCTTTATGGTGTGCGACTTTGCGATTGGGTCGTCTTTTCACCCTACCTGATTAAACGCTGGCGCATGTCCATACGGCCCTATTCATGCATTCCGAACCTTTTCCCGCCTGCCCCGCGCGTGAATCTATTACTGTGTGTTTGTTGGGTCCTCTTATCTACTAGGTCCATGGATAACGAGGTTGGCTGGTGAAATCAACTAAGAAAGTGCATTTTCCATGATGTGAAAATTTCGCCAGTTCTTCCAGCTTCTAAGCTTTTTAATTGGTCCAAAATCCATACTCAAGTCCTAAAATGGGTCAAAAAATCATTTTCGAGACCCTATTTTCGCCCAAAAATAAGTGCAGTTAACGCCCCAAGAATCAGGCCGCCGCACACCTCTACCAACCCCTGGTACTGTACTCTAATGGTCTCCACATGGTATATAATGGTTCTCTTTCCAAGGCAAGCTAACGAATAGGCTCTTTGAATAGACATGTTACTTAGTCATTAACTGTGGAGAAATTGATGGTTTTGTCAATCGGCCAAGGAGTGAGGCAAGGGTGTATCCTCTCACCATATCTGTTCAACATCTAGCATCATACCTCACGCGGCAAGCTCTGGATGGTTTTATAGGAGAGATATCAATTGGAGGCCTTCAATTAACCAATCTATGATATCGGGATATCCACTTGAGTGGCTAAAAACCGCTGCTGAACTCCAAGATTGATTGACAGAGTTAAGCACGGTATGAAGAGTATTGGACTCTTGCCTCAATGTGAAGAAGACAAATGATGATATGCAGAGAACCCAGATAAGGCTTTTTACATGCTGGTGATTAGGACATTGAAGTTGTTATACCTTCAACTTTCTTGGGGTCCATGATTGTAAAGAAGGAGGAAGTTCTTCAGGAATTAGAAAACGCCTTGCTATGGCGAGAACATCGGCCATTTCTCTGATTGACATCTGGAAGGATAGAGGGATTTCCAGAGTCTTCCCAAAATACATCTAATGAATCATCTTGTGTTTCCCGATAGCCCACCTATGGTTCTGAACATGGGAACTGTATTAAAAGCTGCATAGCACAGAATCATCAACCGGCCTCGATGTGTGGTGCTGGAGAAGAATGCTGAGAATTTCATGGAAGGAACATAGACCGAATGAATATGTAGGAGTCCTGATTGGAGATTCTCACCCACTTTGTGTGGCAAAGGTTACAAAAACAAACTTCAGTACTTTTGGCTACATATCTAGAAGAGCTGGAGACAACATTGAGAAGATCATTATGCAAGGACATGTTGAAGAGTCGTTCACGCGGGCCGTCAAAACGCGTTGGACTGATGGAATCAAGGAGTTTACTTGCTTATCAATCATGAGGCTTATTAATCAGCACTGGATAGGCAGGAGGGAACCTCATCATTAGAAGGGTTCACAAAGGGTCAGCCGCTCAGAGACCACGACGACGAACGATTAGTCCAATTAAGATCAAATCAGCGTGGCCGGTTGGCCACGATAACACTGTAAATGAATTGTTTAGAAAGTATGGACAAACCATGTTTTAGTAATGTTATACATGTTTCTTTGTTAAATTCTAAACATAATTTAGATTTAAAACATGAAATCAAAACATTATTTTGTCCATACTTTCTAAATACTGTCATTTACAGTTTTAAAACTAATTTTAACTATCGCTTGAGATTACAAATGAAACGGATGCTGTTGACTGACATCATATCTCCACTATTATATATCTCATTATACAACTTTGTATGATCAGATTTATTGCGTCTCGAACGACGTTCCTGATAGTGGGTCTAAATTGAAGAGTAAACGTCCCCTTAAAACCATAATTGGTTATGTCCCAAACTGACTTTTGAGATAGATGCGTTTAAAGCTTTGATTATAGCTAAAAATCGAAAAATCAAGTATAAAACAGTATTTGAAAATCTGGAGTTTTACGTAGTAATCTTCCAGGTTCCTTTTACTTTTCTTGGTTTCAAAGTTCATATATTGGCCTCATACTCGTTGATCCCATGGATTGTGAAAAAAGTCAATGGACATACCGTTCTGGCTCTAAGCGGAATGGACAAATCACAATTGTTTATCAGAGTCTTCTTGTTAGATTCTTTAGTTTTAAACGTTCTCCCATTTGTGTGTAATAATAACATCTTCAACAATCGTTCAAACCGGACGTTTACGCTATAACATTGTTTTTTTGCTTGAACGTTCAAATAGAATGTATATTAAAACCCGTAAAACAAAACGCCATCATTCCTTAGTATTATGCTATTGCAAGGGTAAGTCCTAAAGGGGGTAAAAGGAAAACCACAAGCTGTCATACGTCTTTTTTGGTTATCTGTTGAAGTAAATTGATCAATCGCACATGAGATCGAGAAACACGCAATGATTTGTATATTTTTATTAATCTTTGCCCTGAGGAGATGGCCATCGTAAGATAGGTGAAAAAAAAAACCCATGTCGCTGCCGTATTCGAACCGGCGACCCCCGCATCACATGCACACGCTCTAACCGACTGAGCAATCAAGCATGGTTGATAGAAGAGCGATAGATCTCATCTATAGGTGTTAGGTTCGAACGGTGTCCTTCCTTTCCTAGCGGATAGCATCAACTGTATTTTAACATATACGATTATATTTTGTTTTGGAATTTTAACTACTTAGTTCTCCAGGTAGACAAGGATGTGATATTTTAGTAATCTTGTCCCTGAGATGGCCAGCGTACGATAGTGGTTGGAAAAAAACCCATGTGCGCCTGGCCGGATTCGAACCGCCTGAGGAACCCCCGCATCACATGCACGACGCGCCAACCGACTGACGGCATCAAGCAGGTTGATAGAAGAGCGATCGATATCATCTATAGGTGTTAGGTTCGAACGGTGTCTTCGGCTTTCCTAGCGGGCAGCATCAGAACTGTATATTTAACATATACGATTAATTTGTTTTTGGAATTTTAACTACTTAGTTCTCCAGGTAAACAAGGATGTATATTTTTATTAATCTTTCCCTGGAGATTGTTTTTTTTTTTTTAAAGTGTTGAAAAAAAACACACTCCCCATGTGCGCCTGGCCGGATTCGAAACCGAACACGGCGACCCCCGCAATCACATGCACGACCGCTCTTAACGACTGAGGCTAACTCAAGCAGGTTGATATAAAAGCGAAGATATCATCCAGATAGGTGTTAGGTTCGATAGGAGTCCTTCGCTTTCCTAGCGGATTTTTTTTTTTTTTTTTTTTTTTTTTTTTTTTAATTTGTGTGTTTTGTGATTTTAACTACTTAGTTTCTGCCAGGTAGACAAGGATGTATATTTTTATTAATCTTTCCCTGGAGATGGCCCACGGTACGATAGTGTGTGAAAAAAAAAACATGTGCGCCTGGCCGGATTCGAACCGGGCGACTCCCAGCTCACATGCACGGAAAACGCTCTAAACCGCCTGAGCTATCACGCAGGTTTGATAGAAGAGCGATAGATATCATCTATAGGTGTTAGGTTCGAACGGTGGTCCTTCGCTTTCCTAGCGGAGCGCATCAGAACTGTATATTTAACATAGCGATTATATGTGTTTGGAATTTTAACTACTTAGTCTCCAGGTAGAGTATGGGTATACAACTTATTAATTTTCATGGAGATGGCCAGCGTACGATAGTTGTTGAAAAAAAAAACCCCATGTGCGCCGCTGACCGGATTCGAACCGGCGACCTCGCACACATGCACGACGCTCTAACCGACTGAGCTATCAAGCAGGGTTGAAGAAGAGCGATAGATATCATCTAAGGTGTAGGTTCGAACGGTCTGTCCTTCGCTTTCCTAGCGGATAGCATCAGAACTGTTATATTGAACATATACGATTATATTGTTTTGGAATTTTAACTACTCAGTTCTCCAGTGACCAAGGATGTATATTTTATTAAATCTGTTCCCTGGAGATGGCCCAGCGTACGATAGGTTGAAAAAAAAACCCATCGTGCGCCTGGCCGATTCGAACCGGCGACCCCCCGCAATCACATGCACGACGCTCTAACCGACTGAGCATCAAGCAGGGTTGAAGAAGAGCTATTATTAGGGACAACGTTCGAACATGAACAATAGATAGATGATATCTATCGCTTCTTATAACGCAAACACAAACCCGAAGATCAGAATCAACTCTCAAATTTTAGTGAATAAGGCTTTTCTCAAGGATATAGAGTGAACAATAAATAAAAACAGAAGGTGCTGAATCACGAAAATGAACCTTTAAGCAGGCTGCTTAGATTTAATTAGAAAGTGGCATGCTTCAAAGTTGGGGTCTGGGGTTGAAATCTTTAAGTCGTGGGCGTGCAAGGGTAAATCATGCTTAAAGGTACCAGGGAAATGGAAAAAGAATTGATGTTTTTGTGGTTTGAGTCAAGTCTACCAAGGAGGGACTAGAAAGCATTCAATATTTGGGTTGGTGATGACATGTGATGACATTCATTAGTGAAACTATTGATTTTTTTCAGAGAGTAATAAAAAATTCAGGTGACTGGTGTGAATTTATTCATGACCACTGACTGAAAATCAATGTTTCACTAATGATGCAACTGGTAGTGTATTCTTTTTTTCTGGCCCTGGTTAATGGCAAGTGTCCCGGTAAAGATTTGGAGTAGGTTATTCATCTCATTTCCTGGACCTTTAGGCCCGAAAGAAAACGCCAGGCCAATCCGCCGATATTTTTGGTTGTTTTTTGTTTTTGTCTTCCTTCATTTTGGTTTCTATTACATAAGGCTTATGATTGCCATTGACTCTGGCAAGAGGTGCAGGAGATATAGTCATCCGGGCTCACAGTACGGGAACAGGGAATGAACAATAGGGCACAATCGATTAGTGACTTCACGCAACAATTAGTTTCACGCTTTATTCCGTGTCGTTCTATGGAGGCACGGACAATGATTACTTTCACAACGTCAAGACAGTTTTTTCCACGGCCGGTTTCACCTCCAAGGCCAACTCTGAACAAAATTTCAGTCTTCCTTAAAACAAGGGAGACTAGCAATAGGTTTTTCTCTGACACACTCAGGCCAAAAGATAATCAGTCCTGACATAATTTTGATGGATATCAAGAGTGGGTGTATGAATGTATTAATGGATAACAAAAAGGATGACATCGGTAAAGCACGTAACGAAACTTACTAACAAATGTGCAATAGCAAGATATTGAAACCTGATCTTGATGGGCCGATGTGTAATTTCATACAATAAAAACCCCCGGGAGCAGCCAGTGGAACGTGATTAACTGAACTTTGGAACTGACAAGTTCAAGGCCAAGACCACCTTACAAATCACGGATATGTATCTAGAAGTTTCATCTTTTCAACTGAAGAATGGCCAGAAAAGGAAGAAAACAATCGGTGTCAGCAAAGGAATTAGGTTTGCAGAGAGAACAATTACACAAATTTTATAATTTTCCGGGTGTGATTCCCTTCCATACTCATTAGGATATAATAAATTCCCCTTCTTACAAAAAACAACAAACATATAGTTGAGAGGAAGAAGAGGGCAGCGAGAAATAATAGTCGGGTATGTATGGCTACACCCCCCGTGCACCCTCAGAACTTACCCACACAAACTTTTTAGGTGCATTTTAGGGTTCATTAAAACCCTTTTTGGGATGTTAACAGTGACAAAATCCCGTTGCTCCGGATTCCAAGATGGCCGTCATGATGGCTGCCAAAATTGGTCAAAATTGAAAAAAATAAAAGTAATATATCAGCTAAGTAAACCAATAACCACAAATCAAATGGTTAGTTATATGTTTGCAACCCTCCCAAATCATTTTGGTATTCTTGTTTTCCTATAATGCTTCAAATCCAGATGGCGGCCACTAGGGATGCCAAAAGTAGTGAAACAGTGAGGAAAACTCGAATATTTCCAAAAATGTTGATGAAAGAATAATTGAGATGATCAGATAACGTTTTAATCCATAGAAACTAATTGAAAGCATATATGTGTTCTGTTTCAATGCACCAAGTTCAAGATGGCCAGCAAAATGGTCTAATTTCAGAGGAAAAGTCATGCATTATTGGCTGAAAATACAAGTGGTAAATGATAACATAATCCATATTTAATTGGATTTTCCACCGCTTTAAACACACACACACACTTGGTATAAATATATACACTTTCGATGGCAATACGGGTCCTTCTAACCAAACTGGTTCGATTAAGTCCCTACATCGTGTCCAACCATGTTCTGAAGGAGGCGGTATATCCAGAATCTGACCTATTCCAATGCGCTGTCCTGTAATTTGCACGCTTGCAGTGTAGTTGTGTATGTATGGTACACCCCCGTGCACTCCCACAGAACGTACCCACACCAACTTATTTAGGTGCCTTTTATGGTCCTAAAACACTTTTGGATGTTAACATGCAATTGTTCTGTGCATTAATGTTTTTAGACCCCATAAGGTCCACCAACTTTCTTACATTGTCTCCAATTGGCTCATTACATGATATAGCCTCTGAGGAACCAATCAAAAATACTTTTTATGTAACTGTAGCCACCATGTCTCTCACTAGTGGCGTAGCCAGAGGGGGGCAGGGGGGCACGTGCCCCCCGACCGAGATATTTTCTCGGTACCGGTCCGTCGGTACATTTGTCAAAAAAGCTGTAAGTTTTTGTTAAGAGTGCTGGTGCAATTAGAGAGCCTCATGAAAATTGGTTTAGTCATAACTGCTTATTGAGCCAATACTACTATCCGATTATTATCTTTGGCGTTTTGCAAAAATCCGCCTCATTCCCCCCCCTTCAGAATTTGGAGGCACGGTAAAAAAATTGGGTCAACCAGCGGGCCGAGAAAATTTTTTTTGTCGGTACAATATACACGCGTCGGTACATTCACAAATCTGTGCCCCCCTCGTCAACAAAATCCTGGCTACGCCACTGAATGTCTCTGGATTGCTCATTACATGAATAACCATTTAAATTGGCCAGTTGGGCCTGGGGGTAAACAAACTTTCCTGCTATAACTCCGTTTCACCTATTCATGGCAGTAGAGTACACATGCAAGCGCTGGGGGCATAATTACAAAACAAGCGCGAACAAAGACGGCAATGCAAAATGCACATGTGACTGCTGCATGTAAAGTCCACGATTTCCCACTGCTAACCGATATGAAGTGAAACAGGAGTGTTACTTTTTCCAACCTGTCTCTATTGTGGATCAGTATCAGTATCAATAATCAATTTATTCACCAAAGTAAATACATAAAAATCACAACCCTCATGAGATGGTATATGGCCATATGGAGCAAAGCTCGATAAGTTGACCCTGATATTACAAAAAACTTATTTTACAGTGCAGAAACGAACACAGACGAGTACAGACTATCAGGACCTATAGTGCAAACGAGACCGGACAAGACATGTGATGACAGACATGTGGTGTTGGCATGTAATCCTCTTAATACAAGGAAAGACATGAAGACTGGATAATTATTGATATATCGTTAAATATACTAAGTATAAATGTTCCTGAAATAAATATAGATTTCTTTTGCATTTCTAATTTGATCAGGTATGGCATTCCAAAGATATGGGCCTTGTCTTCTAATAGTGTGAGTAGCTAAGTCAGTCTTTAAAGTTAAAGACGTAAAAGATGGGAAGATTTAGTTTCCATATCCATGAACTGTATTTGTTCGATGGAATAAGTCTATAAAATTCGAGTGGATAATTGTTATTAGCAAAACGTAACATAAAGAGCCTTTACCGTGTATGAATATGTAGATTGTAAGCGTGTTCAACTGTTTGACAATGGTCAAAGTGTTGCATACCATGATGAATGAGTACAAAGTCTAATAATTTTCTTTTGGTTTGATGTTGAATACTACTTAAATTACCGTTGTTTGAATCACTCAGACGATATTACCCATAATAGAGATAAGGCAAAACAAGTGTTCTAATACTAATGAGAATAAAATTCACCTGATAGAAGGTGTTTCACTCTGAACATGATGCCAGTATATTTAGATATCAATTCCCGACTTAGTGGTATGAAATTTCCAGTCCAGATGTTGGTCGATACAAACACCAAGGAATTCGAGTGAGTTACTTGGGTAATTGGAAGATTGTCAATCATCACAACTGTGGTCGGGATAAGTTCTTCTACTATACTTATTTTTAAAACATAATGTAGTTAGTTTTAACTGATATTGAGTGATAATTTTTACATTTAAACCAACGAATGAGCTTAGTTCAGCATTCGTAACTTTTTGCAGTTGGTCAACATTAGGATCTGAAAACCATAACTATTGTTCTACTCTGCATAAACATAAAATGAAGACTTGTTACAACAGAAAAACATATCATTCAGGTAAATAATAAATGCAGTGGCCCGAGGATTGATCCTTGAGGTACATCCATTAATTACATTTAATAAGTTTGAAACAGTGTTATTGAAGTATACATACGGAGTTTTCTATTGTTAATAACTCTTAGACCACTCGAAGGGGCTGTACCACGGACACCGTAGTGAAAAAGTTTGTCCAAAGAATAGAAGTTTATTGTGTCGAAGCCTTCGAGAGGGTCCCAGAATATCCCTAACGTGGATTGCTTATTATCGAGACGAGTTACAATGTCGTTATAAGGCCTTCAAAACACCATGTACTTTAATTTTTTCCTAAAACCATTTTTGGAGAATGCTGGGAGTATTGAGATTGGCCGATAATTAGAAAGCTCGCTCGAATTGCACTTTTAAATATCGGTATGACCTTGGCAGTCGTAAGTTGTTCAGGAAAAATCCGTATTGATTGATAATTGAAAAAAATACTAATAAGGTGCAATAAGGTCAATGACTTTATTGATGATACCAGGCTTTAGACCGTCAATGAACAGGACTGGACTGAAATTTATTAACTTACATGTGTCATAATTTTCATTGTCATCAGTTGGGACAATGCACTATGAGTTTGGGTAGGGATTTGCTATCAAGATCAACGCCAATGTTGGTAATAATCATTAAAATCAAAAATCATCGGAAATAATATTGGGGGGATCCGAGTGTTGGAATTATTACTGTTGAAAATGCAGGGGGAATGGTGTTTATTATTTTTACACCGTAAGATCATTCAAACTATATCCATGTTTGTTTCAGATTATTTTTATGTTCATTGATTTTGGTCACAGCGAAGTAAACTGTTTTTTGGCATTTCTAAATTCTCATGTTGTTAAAGTGTTTCGATAACGTGTGACTTGCATTTATTATTGTGTCGGAGATGAGATATATTTTCTGTATAATTTTGTTTGTGGCGATTTACAGATTTCACACAATGTTTTTTGATCCATGGTTTGCGTGGATTGTTGTTTGTAATGATGGCTGCCAAAATTGGTCAAATGAACAGTCATATATCCCAAGCTAATACACCAATCAAACCACAAATAACATGGGTTAGTTATGTTTTCATCCCTCCCAAATTCATTTTTGGTGTTCTTGTTTTGCCTCTAGCTTCAAATCCAGATGGTCGGGCCAATACTGGCCGCCAAAAGTAGTAATTTTTGAGAAAACTGAATACTCGCCAAAAAATTGATGTAAGAATAAAGTGAAGATGATCAGATAATGTTTAATAATTCTCAGTAAAACGGCAATTTAAAGCTTACTTTGTTGTGTTTCAATGCACTAAGTTTAAGATGGCCAGCAAAATGCTATATGTTTCAGAGGACATTCATGCTTATTGGGCTGAAAATACTTGTAGTAATGATAACGTAATCCATATTTATTTGGATTTTGTCAACCGCTTTAACACACACACTTAGTATAATGCAATACAATTTCAATGGCAATACGGGTCCTTTTGACCAAAGTGGTTCGATAAAGTCTCCACATCGTGTCCAACCATGTTCTGTAGGAGGCGGTATATCCGGATTATTCCATTGCACTGTCCTGTAATTTGCACGCTTGTTGTGAGACACACTTGGTTGTATAAATAAAAAAAATACCATTTTGTTATAAATCTAGAGATATCTCAAATAAAGCAAAATGATAACCTATAGACGTTTTATTTAGCGATTGTCCAGCGCTTTAACACACGCTTGTCAGTGTAAATAAAACGAAATACCACTTTGTTATAAATCTGGAGGTATCTCAAAAAATAATAAACTATAGCGATTTTTTATAGCGATTGTCTGCCGCTTACATAGGATTTAGTTGCTGTCATAGTCACCAAGATCGGAAGAATCCGATTCTTTTCCACAAACATGACAGAAGGCCCTTGACCAAACCTAAAAACAAATGTGGTGGTGCTCCACAGCAAAGGAAAATTGTAGACGTTTCATATAGAAGTCCCATTGATGCAAATGAGGTATTACAATTGATTCCGTCATGCGCTGTATGACGTTGTGCAGTAGTGCTTGACGGAATAAATGGCAATACCTCATTTGCATCAATGGGACTTCTATATGAAACGTCTACCAGGAAAATAATCAGTGGAGCTGGCAAGAGAGCAAGTATATACATCACATACCCAGTGTAATACCGCAATTCCATTACTAGACACCAGAGGCCACCGCCCATCTCTACAATACCGGTGTAGAAGTAATTATTGTCCGGCGTACTCATAGTCCGGGAACAATGGTGAACAATAGGGCAATCGATTCAGTTGACTCTTCACGCAACATTAGTTTCACGCTTTATTCCGTTATCGTCTATGGAGCCCCGGACTATGGCTCCCGCCGGACTATATCTGCTTTCACACCGGTACCACAAATAATACGAACGATAAGTCATCATAACGTACAAGGGCCCCAATTCACAACACTCACCTTGATTCCATCACAACTACACCAATTTTCTAAATTTCTAAGCATTCACGACTATCTCCCTCATGCAAGCGGAGTTAAACAACCAAAACCACCCGCACAGGCTTAGGCCTTCATATGCTATTTCACTAAGCGCCTCTGACTCAAACAGCTCCAAAGCCAACTCCCTCATATGCAAACATTATTGCCGATACTACTGCCATTTTGCCACAAAAACCATCTTAGTTGTTCACACCTCGAGTTCCCACGCTGACCAGTACTGTGCAACGTTGTGCTGAGCGGCATCACTGCAGCCCACCAAGGTACCCGCCCTGCCTGTCCTACACTCGCTCTGGGCAAACTACACCCCAGAAGAGATCTTCAGGGGGCACACCCACCCTACCCAGAATTTAGCATTGGGTGGGTGGGAGGGAAATTTTCTCACGTCACACTGGCTTGCTCTTTGCCACCAAAAAATGTCCCGTGAGATGGTGCCAGAAAACCTGAAGAACGCGATCAGGAAGCCTCATTGGCTAAGAAGCGCTGATGTCACCGGGTGTCGCCGCAACGACTGGCACTCAAGGCCGACTTGCTGAGATGGCAGACACGAAGGACAATTTTCTTCCTGACCCCACCCCTAAAAAAAAAAAGGGGGAGACCAAAACCAGCCAGGAGCGGGCCCCGTGTGGACAAGATCAGCTTATGCCAGACAAGCTGATATATGCTGCCAGATGTGGATCATCTTCATCCACATCAATAACTTCCTCATGTGACATTTCCTCTTCATTGACTTCAGCCAAGATGTCTATGGCAATACGGGTCCTTCTGACCAAACTGGCTCTATAAAGTCTGCACATCGTGTCCAACCAAGGTCTGTAGGAAGTGGTATGTCCTGAATAGGCACATCTGAAGTTATCAGGAGTGTTTTGCCAAGTTGAAGTAGATGATGAGTAATAGATGAGAAACATTTGTATGCTTCCTCTATGGATTGCCAAAGGTCAAGGAAGTTAATAAAGTAATGGCCATCATGCTTAAGAAGATTGTTGATGATCGTCAGACCATTAGGCGCTCATCTAAAGTTGATCTAAGTTTCCACCATTCAAGCAGTCTCTGCTTCCCCACAAGAGGCGTGCAAATTACAGGACAGTGCAAATGGAATAGGACCAGATGTGCCTATTCAGAATATACACCCTCTTACAGAACATGGTTAGACACGATGTGGAGGCTTTATCGAGCCAGTTTGGTTAGAAGGACGCGTATTGCCATCGAAATTGTATTTCTTTATACCAAGTGTGTGTGTGTGTTATAGCCATGATAGCGGTGGACAATCGCTATATAAAATGTCTATAGGTTTATAATTTTGCTTTATTTGGGATACTTCCAGATTTATAACAAAATGGTATTTCCTTTTATTCATATAACCAAGTGTGTCTCTGCTTCCTCACAGCAAGCGTGCAAATTATAGGACAGCGCATTGGAATAGGTCAGATTCAGGATATGCCGCCTCCTACAAAACATGGTTGGACACGATGTAGGGACTTAATCGAACCAGTTTGGTTAGAAGGACCCGTATTGCCATCGAAAGTGTATTTATTTATACCAAGTGTGTGTGTGTTAAACCGGTGGAAAATCCAATTAAATATGGATTATGTTATCATTTACCACTTGTATTTTCAGCCAATAGTGCATGACTTTTCCTCTAAAATTAGACCACTTTGCTGGCCATCTTGAACTTAGTGCATTGAAACAGAACACAGGTATGCTTTCAATTAGTTTCTATGGATGAAAACATTATCTGATCATCTCATTTATTATTCTTTCATCAAAATTTTTAGATAATATTCGAGTTTTCTCACATTTCACTACTATTGGCAGCCATATTGGCCGCCATCTTGGATTTGAAGCATTATAGCAAAACAAGAATACCAAAAATGAATTTGGGAGGGTTGCAAACATATAACTAAACAATTTATTTGTGGTTTATTGGTATTACTTAGCTGATATATGACTTTTTTTTTCAATTTTGACCAATTTTGGCAGCCATCATGGCGACCATCTTGGATATCTCGAGAGCATCGG
>JAMKCH010032867.1:0-33627 GCA_023653785.1 Ophioderma brevispina
TTTTGTGGCCCCCCACTCGCAAAAAAGATCTCTGGGCACACCACTGCCAAAAAAACCATTTTTTGCTGAAAGGGGACCCCTTGCTATAATACCCATAGATGCATATTTTGGGTGAAGATTTTCAACACAAAATCTGCATGACTGTTAAAAAAACAATTTGGGAAATTTTTGTCTTTAGATTGAGAAAAATTGGATTAATATTCCATCTAAATTGTGAAAAAGTGATCCATCTCTGTACCAAAATTGACTTCAGAAAGGGCAGTCGCATACTGGAAAGCTGAAAATGAGACCCCATATTTGGAAGTCTGTCTCTGTATGGTTGTTGTTTGTGTTGGGTACCCCCCCATGGTTTTAATCCTTTTCAGAGTTGGGGGTCCCCCATCGGGACTGTAATTTTTGGACCATCCCCTCTTATTTCGTCAAATGGTGAGTGCCAAGAAGGTCCACAGTGCAATAGCTGATACATCAGTGTGGCTGATGTATTAGGATGACTTTTAATATATCTTTCCTTGAGTCATGGCTCTTGAAATGGTTTTCCTTCAGGCGACACAGTCATGGCAGCGCCCATGTTGCTATCTTGATATCTTTCATCTTTACTTTCACTACTTATATGGTTTTCGCTTCAATTTCATATTACAGTTAAGGGTGGCTTGTTTTATTCATGATTATGTCTTTTGTGTGTCTCCTACTTTATATGAGAGCATGGCACGTGCACATACTCCCTATCAATTTCGGTGGGGTAAAACAAACTTGCACTTGCGTTTTGATGGTAGAAAGCAATAAGGCATATTGCAAAGCCCCTATTCAATACCGGGCAATATTGATGGTTAACCATTAAACCAGTGGGTTTGTTTTTGTTTGATATCTTGGGAATGAAATGAAATGAGGCCTCCTCAAGTTTCAGTTCAGGACGACATGAGAAAAATACGGCCTTTCCTCTGATATCAAAATCGATAGCACTTCCGGTTTAATAAATCAGGGGGGTTCCCAAAACTATCGGAACACCCGCACTTTAAAAGGCGAACTATGTCCCCGCATAATTTAAACAATTTACACTATACAATAATTATTACCATGCATATTTCGAAGTGGTTTCATCGAAAAAACGGAATTATATTAAACCAAACCAATGAATTAAAACCATCTATTCTGACGCATGTCTATTTAAAAATTGTGCTAGTGTATAACGTGTTATGCGATACGGCCGGCACGTTTGCATCATACATGCATAGGAAATACACATTACGAAAGCATCCTGTTTAACGGTTTATTGGACCGCACTGTGCTGTCCGTAGCGCCTACCAACAAATACATATCCCATATACACTATCAGCGTAATTTTCAAATAGCGCATGGTCCGACAAAATTTTTTTAATTCATTTTTATGGGAAGTATATTCTGTTTTCCATGAACCACTCCATAGACCATAAGCTTTTATAGCATATATTGTGTAATTATTCCTTAATACATGTTCTCCTTTAATGGGTGAACCGTTTATAAAAGTGCCCTCATCCCACCCATCACCTGAAATTTAGCAGACAAACACCTGATTTCTATAGCATAGGGTCAAGCTCTATTATAATTAGCTGTCTATCCCTGGGGTGCAGGTTTTCGGTCATTGACTTATGACTAAATTTGTGTTAAATCCTATAATAATTAGTCATTTTTGAAATTGCTTGTGTATATGATAACAGCAAAGAGAGATGGAAATTTCTTATTTGGAGTGTCACAAAAAATTCGGACATATCGTCGATTGGGTTTAGAACAGCAAGTTTGATGGTGCCTAAGGACCCCCCCCCCCCCAATGAGGTCAAACTTGCTGAGTCCCCATCCACAACGGCTGGCCGACAATCCCTGATTCCAGGAGTGCAATTCCGCCCCCCCCCCCCCCCCCCACCATCTGAGATTTGGCTTGGTGAGTTGATATAAAATACACTTTGTTATCCAAAATGAAATTCAAATCTCGATAACGTCTCGGAGTGTTTGGTGTGTCGTGCCGTAAGGACAGCTTCAAAGTATAGTGAGCTCGCAAGGTCATATTTGTTGACAATTCAATGTTTGTTGACTTCCAGTCTACATTCTTCCCTGATGATGAAATGTGAAGAATGAATGGTCCAGGGGATGATTTCAGAGTTTTCGGCATCATGTGGACACAACCTTGGAGTTGACGTCAATAATTGGATTTATTTTCACCCTGGAGTGTTTCAAACCCTTGGGTGTTTTTTTCTGACCATCTGAACATGGCTCAATCAAATTCTAATTTCAGTTTCATTGCAATAAAATAAAAATGTAATTCTCAACTGTTGTGTATTTGTAGTGAATACATTCCAGAATTATAATAATAAAAAGGGCATGGTTTTGAAAGCAGTAATATAAGCATATTCAATATGGGACACTCCATTACAAAAAAACTTTACACTTTGATTAGCTATTTGGTTTGTCGGGGGGGGAGGCTTGTATTCCAAGATGGATACCATGCTCTTTGTAACAAAAACACTCATTTGGTCGTTTTTTTTTAATAGATCAGGGCGATGTCTACGATACATTGTTTAGGGTATCTAAAATCCATGACTAAAATACAAAATGTGGTATGATTTTTACGTTGGAATTGTTGTGTTTAGGTCCAACGTGGAAGCACAGCGATGCGAAGCAAGGGAAGACCCACTTCTCTACAAAGGGAGTGTGGCTTAGCATAGTTATCTGGGAAAATTAGATTCACTGTACTGACACAAAACAGAATGCATTAAAACAAGTTCGTTCGTCAGCGGTGGTGCTCTACATGATGAAAAAATGTTCTCATTGATGGGGGCCTATGATCATCCATACAGAATTAATAATTGTTGCCCATTTTTGAACGTATTGTTTTTCAGCTTTAAGTCTTTTGCATGGGACTTTTCCAACAATTAATTCCTAAACAAACATCAAGCTAAAAATTTGACCAAAATTGAGAGTGGTTGGGGGAGTTACTTTTGAAGAAAACCCACGGATGGTCTTTTAAAGGTGAGTGTCCATTCGAGGTGTGATTTTTTCATGTGTTTTTCTTAGCCATATGGGAAGCATCATGTAAAACCAAACCCTCTGATCACAAATTTTGTAGTTCAATCGGTCAGTTGTTTGGATAGTAGAAAGCAAAAATGTGTATTACTTTGCCCAATGAAACGTTAATAAATGTGTAAAATTATGGGTTGGGCCACATGTTGGCGATGTTTTTTTTTTTCATAACATGAAAGGAACATTTGCTGGGCTTAAAATTTCATTCACTGTGTAATGAGAAAAAATATGATCTGTCTTCTGATCCAAATTCCCTGTTTTTATTATGGAGTAAAAGGGGTGACAGGTTTTGATGGTCCTCCCACCTTTAAAGGAGTTAAAAAACATTTATTTTTCATTGTTGTGACATACGTCACATGTCCTGCACGGCAGTTATTTGTTTAGACTGGAATGACCTGGTTTAAAAGGGTGCCTTTCTAATCCAATTAGTAAGACAAAAGGCATAAATAACTACATGCCTTTTGCACCTACTCTATTCATGTGGCTTTCTTCCGTAAAGGCTGACTCAGCTATTTTGCAATATAATTTTTTGGTGTAATCATTGAAAATAGTCAACTGAACTAAAGATAGTCATCTAATGCTCAATTGCAAGTTGGCAGACCACTCGTAATTTTTTTGTTTTCTTGCATTAACATATTATGGATTAACAGTGCATCAGGATCTGTGTAAAAAACAAAAATTTCTGGATCCGAAATTTTATAACAAAGCTGTGATTTTCTAGTATGAAGGACTTCGAGTTGACTTAGCTATTTACAACCAATGATTTGTATACCGACCAAGCATTTTGTGTATGCACCACCGCCAATTTGTTTGAAAATTTGAGGGCGCCCAGGCCTCAGGACATCTCTGACTCTGCCCTTTAAAGAGACATGGATTTCCTTAAAGAAGCGCCAATTTTTCTCGAACCCTGGTTTTTAAGATCCCCCCTGGCTTGAAAAGCAGAAGGGGGATTATGCTATCAGTCAAGGCAGCGGCGTCGCTTCGTCCCCAAACACTCTTGCGAACGCGATAACATGAGACCTACCATAAGGTTTGGGTGATGTAACTTGTGTGTGGGATCGGACTGCCATGCCCTTCATCTGATTAGATATGGTCGTGCATATTGTCTATTAATGTACCTATTTGGCATAATTAATGAGTTAATTTGGGGTATTTTTACCCACAATCTTGTTTAACGCGATAACATGATACCCATAAGGGTATGGTGATGTGATGGTGGGTGGGATCGGACTGCCATGCCCTGCATCTGATTAGATTATGGGCGTGTCATATGCTAATTAGTACACTAATTTGCATATGCATGATAATTTGGGGTATTTTTACCCAACAATCTTTGAACGCGATAACATGATACCAATAGGGTTATGGTGTATATTGCTTGGTGGGTGGATCGGACTGCCATGCCCATCACTGATTTAGATTATGGGCGTGGCATATTCTAATGAGGTACCTATTTGCATAATTAATGAGTTAATTTGGTGGTATTTTTTACCCACAATCTTGTGAACGCGATAACCCATGAGACAGGCATAAGGGTTTGGTGATGTACTTGGTCGGTGGGATCGGACTGCCATACACTTCATCTGATTAGATTATGGGCGTGGCATATGCTAATTAGGTACCTAATTTGCAAATAATTAATGAGTTAATTGAATTTGGGGTATTTTTAACCCCAAAAAGCTTGTGAACACACTATCTGAAGACCCATCCATCCGATTTTGATGAGGCTTGATGGAGGGGTGGGGAATCATGTCCTCTCGCGCTGATTAGGTTAAGGGGGATAAATAGTCCGGGTTAAGGGGGGTTGTGCGGTTTAAAGGGGGTTTGTCCAGCTAAGGGGGTTGTTGGGTTTAAGGGGGATTGTTGGGGTTTAAGGTGGGGTTGTCCTGGGTTTAAAGGGGTTGTCCGGGTTTAAGGGGGGTTGTCCGGGTTTAATGGGGGTTGCCATCTTTAAGAATGGGGTTTTTGGGGTACTTACGAGGGATTGTTTGTGTTTAAGGGGGGTTGTCGTGGGCTTAAGGGGCTTGTGTGGTGTAAGGTTGGGTTGCAAACGGTTTAAGAGTGGGGTTGTCCAGGTTTAAGGGGGTTTTGTCCCGGGTTTAAGGGGGGTTGTCCAGCTTTAAGGGGGGTTGTTGGGTTTTTTAATGGATTGTTGGGGTTTAAGGTGGGTTTTCACCTGGGGTTAAAGGGGTTGTCCGGATTAAGTGGGGTTGTCTGGACGTAAGGGGGATTGTTTGGGTTTAAGGTGGGAAATTGTCCCGGTTTTAAAGGGTTGTCCTGGTTTAAGGGTGGTTGTTCTAGGCTTAGGTTACTGGTATGCTTGTTGTGGTTTAAGGGGGTTTGCACGAGTTTAAGGAGGGTTGTCCAGGTTTAAGGGGGGTTGTTGGTGTTTCCGGGGATTTTTTTTTAATAAGGGGGTTTTTTGTCACAATAACGCGGATACATTCGTATCGTGCACAGATGCACGCGCATGCACGTAGCGCGCATGTGCGTCTGCATTGCGCGGACGTTTCACATGGGTTGTCCCTGTTTAAGGGGGGTTGTCTGTGCTTAAGGGAATCTGTTGGGGTTTAAGGTGGATTGTTTGGGTTTAAGGTGGGTTTGTCCGGGTTTAAAGTGGGGTTGTCCGGGTTTAAGGGGGGGTTTTTCTGGCTTTAAGGGGGCTTGTTGTGGTTTAAGGTGGTGCACGAGTTTAGGGGGGTTTGCCCAGGTTTAAGGGGGGTTGGGGTTTTTTTAAGGGGATATTTGGGTTTAAGGGGGTATTTGCAAGCTGATTATTTTAAAAATTTGTAAACCGCTCCCGCCAGGGGATTTAGCGGTTCGAGAACCGCGATGTGTATTTTTTTGACATATTTGGAATGCTTAACCAAAGTATTAGATCACACCTGAAGTGGAATAAGCCCAAATAAAAAAAAAAAAAAAACCCCGCCCTTCGTTATGTAATAAGAGGATGATTTAGTATTTCTGTCGTGCACGGAGAAAGTCACAGCATGTCTCTATGGGGAACGAGTTCAAACAGGTTTGCGGTTTTTCTTTTGCACCTGTTTGTCCAATACTCCCTTCGCAACTTTCTCGTAGGTGGTCTACGACCATTCCAGTGGACTTTTGGGATAAATTTGTATCCTAAAAAACTCTCCTGTCACTTTAAACATAAAAAACACATGTTAGAGATTAGGTTTTGAAGCATATATGTAATCATGACTAACATAAAATATAACTGTAAGCAGTCAACTTGTGAGTGTTTTGTCATTCTTGACCTGCCTTTCTTTGAACATGATAATGAGTCATGTTTTCAGAGAAAATAGTGTCAAAGTCTTTAAAAATGAGAGCAATGCATACTAAAGATACGTTTTTGCAGTGTTTTAATTTTGGTTGCAATTTTTAAGAGTTTTGAACAGTTTTTGCAGTTTGTTCAATCATGGTTTCCAGAGACCTATATGAGACGTTAAATCCTATGGGGAAAGGATATTACGTGGGCTTTTGAAATATTACAGTCTAGACAGTTAACTAAAAAAGTGTGAAAAAAGAACACTGTAAAATTCCTCGCAATAGCAATATATAATGAATGTGATCACGCATTGCCCTATACAAAACCTTTTAACCCCCCATGTGTGCTTCTCCTTTTGCAAATTGGTTGCAGTGGGACTTAGATGATTTCTTGACCCATACTAAACATGGTATGAATGTAGTTTATAGACTGAAGAGGGCTAGAGATTGACTATTTGAAAGCTGCATTCCAATTGTCAATTGACATGAAAATGTGATGTAATGAGCCATTAGAAATGCTGTTGGATAGGCTGAGTAATAGGTACACTCAAGGAGGTAAGGTTTTTGTGGGCCTAACAAATTCTAGAAATATATTTTTCCAAGGAAATGCTTATCAACTCCTAATGCAGGTTTCATGAGACCCTTTTCAGCTCATGCCCATGTGATTGTGTGTGTTTGTGTGTAGTATATTTCAAGAGGCCAATTACAAAAATTGTATGGAATTTTTATAACCCAGAGGTCTATTTTGGCTATATATCTCTGGCTGGCTCAATACATTGTATCACCTGAAATAACCTGAGTCACTAACCCCACTTAATTTATTTTTTTGTGCATTCTTGTTTTTCTTATCATGTCTGTGATTGGCTAATATACGAACATCCTTATGACCTTACCAACAGCCAATCAATCAGCTAGGAGACTAGTGGTTGGAGGTTATTTTGAGTCCGTCCACAATTGCAGCCAGTTGTGGGGGGGGTAAATTTTACCTCAATAACGTCATGTGAACCCCACCAAATCCTATTCTTACCACATAAAAACCCTGACTTCTTAAGTCATTTTAGCCCACAAATCGCAAGTACGTAGTACTTTTTTTTAGCATGCTCGTGAAATGTCTGTGGTTCTAAAACTTCTTGACCACTTTTTTAATATCCTTAAGGTAGAAGAGGAGGGATGTGACATTTTTTCTTAAGAAACATGAAGAAACTTAACTCTTTGGGTAAATAATAACTATAATCAAAATAAGTAAAAAAACCTGCATTCAAATTTCCTTGGCTTATTAATTATGTCTAATTAATCCCATATTTAATTAGCGCAAATTACACAGGTTTTGAAAAATGTAGCTCCGCAATAAAAATGCCACAGAAGTTTGAGTAAGGTGTCAAATCAAGCTTTTGAAAGATAATGATTTGGTCTAACCTTTGACTACATCCCAACATAATATAAGGGGAGGGTATCCCAAAATAGATGTTGACACACATAGCTGTTTGGAACATCTGACCAAACCTGAAAATTTCAAACTCTGTGTATTGCAGTTTAGACTCAAATCACAGACCCTTTGGTCAAAGTCCTTGTGGCCAAGTTCAGCTCTAATAGGGGTTGGTAAGTTTTTGAACCTGCAACAATTTTTTTAAAGGTTGCAACTCATAAAATGGGAAAGATTTCCATATGTCCCCCCTCATATCTATTTACATGATACAAAATTTATTTTAATATTGGCCTTGTTTCATCAAAAATGGAATAAACAGCTAAAATAATTAAATTTTAAGTTGCATGTAAATATATGAGGGGGGGGTACATATGGAACTCTTGCCAAAAAATGTAATACAAGAAAAATGCTTTTTAATCTAGAAACACTTAATTTGCATATTATGCAAATTATTTTAGGTTTAAAAGCAATTTTGAAAACAGATTTAGAAAGTACATGAATTTTAGAAAATGTTGATACTACTTGCAGACTTAAACTATATTCCATTTTGACGTTACGGAATGTTAAAAGTAAAAATGTTAAAAATAGCTGGGTGAAAAACAATAAGAAACAACAGAAATTTGCGACACTACATTTCCTTTGTTTTCTATTGTTTTGAGGCAAGCAATTACATCAAACGGTGAACTAGAATTGACGATAACTATCGAACCGAATGTCCGATTTGAATGGGATAAAAAGTATTTTAAAGAGAAAAATGTGCTCTGTTGAATAATGTAAAATAACAATTTTGAAAAAATATTAATTTTGGGGGTCTAATCCCTCCCCTTCTACCTTAAGTACTGACATGAGTTTAGTACTGTACAGTAAAGGCATATTGCAATGTATTGTGGGATTGGTCCAAAACACCCTCTTACTAGTGGTAGACCTGAGGGGTGAAGAGTGGAACTCAGGGAGCTGAAGTAGCTCAATACGCTCCTGAAGATTGAGCCTGTATGCTTGCAGACTTTCACTTCAACTTTAGATTTTATGTTTAATTTCTTGATTATGGAAGTTGACCTAGCTACCTGCTGTTATTCCAACACTTTATGAATGAAAAATTCTTACATGCTAGTTTTTATTGCCTGTATTTAAAAAAAAACAATCAAAATAAAACACCTTAGATGAAAACAAAACCTTTTGTCTCTGAAGAAATGTGAAAAATTCAAAGACGAATGTGTTTTGTTTTGTTTTTTGTTTTTTATTAGGTTTTTTTAAGAAAAATACTATTACAAATGCAGGGATTTTAACAAGAAAAATTATTTGCATTTTTCCCCATTTGGTTTTTTTTTTCATTTTTGGCGCTTCGTGGCCAAATTTTCATTCTTTTCTGAAAATAAAAAAATTTAAGTGAGCAAAAACCTAAAAAAAATACACTAGACAATTTTAAAACAATGTGCACGGTCCTTACTGAGACAAACTGTTTTTTTTTTTTTTTTTTTTTTTTTTAATTTTTTAGTTTTTTTGTGTGTTTGTTTATTAGGATTAATTATTATTTTTATATTATATAATAAATTTATTGCCATAGCAAAGATCATGTACCAGAAGATAGACAACTTGAGTCTGCTCTAATTTGGAGTTAATCAACTCCAGAGATTCCTTTACGTTCCCATGTTTACTGTTACAATTTCAATTGCCAGAACATAAATGTGTCATTTGAATTCAACAAAAGCAAACAGACCGAGTATCCCACTACCCTTTTGAACCCTACCAATTCTTAGGCATATTTCCTGTGCCTGATTAACTTAGCCAAAATATGGCCGCCCACTTACGGCACGGTACATTTTTAGCATCATAATGAGGAAACAGAATGAATTAAGTGTAAGATTAAGTAAGGCTTTATGGAACAGCTGAAGAAAAACACCCTAGTGGATGGAGTATTTAGTAAGGCGTTACCTATAGTCATATGACGAAAAGGATCTACTTATAATAGATTTGAAAGCTTAATTGTTATAGTGCAAAGCTGTACATGGTCTGGGTTTTTTTTTTACTGCAATAACATTAGAATTGGACCCAATGCAATCAACTAAAAAATCTTGTGATTACGACTTTTTGATAGGTTTCTTTGAAAAAAAAAAGCAGTTGAAAACTAACTTTCTTTGTGCCCGCAATGGTCGGAGTGCCCGAAAATAGTGCCCTTGTTTCCATTTGTTTTTTTTCAATTTTAATAGCATGCACATATGTAAAAAAATTTTATCTGTAATTTTGTGCTAAAAACTAGTTTTTATGTCATACAACACCTTATTACTGGTTCGAAGTGAAAAACAGACACTTAAGCATTTAAAGCAGTCTTGACGATGCCATTTACGACTCTTCCTAGACCTCAAAAAGTCAATCCTGCTTTTTAATTTTAAACAAAGCATCAAATCATATTTTCTTGACAAATAGGGCGTGTTACAGTTAGTCACTTGCAGAAGTCTTTACTACAACAATATTCCAATACAACCATGCAAAAACATTGACTTCGATGAAAAATAGGGGGCGCGATTTTGTTACAATTGTGAAAAAATCGCTGATAGTGGCTTTAAAAAAATATTGTGTACTGCTGGAAGCATGGATTTATGGCCTTGATAGGCCCAAAAAATTTATTTATTTATTTTAATTTAAAAACTTTTCTTTACAGGGTAGCCCCTTCAGTGCAAAGCACTGATTTCCACGGAGGCCCTGCATATACACAATTTACATTTCATACATCATGTATAAACATTCATAATAAAGAACAATAACAGTATATAATAAATACACATAAAAAATACACAATGAGTAAAAATGACACCTACAGAGACGTCTACAGCAGTACAAAATAAGCCTTATGTGTTTTTACAATGTAGATGTTAAGCTGAGAATACTCATTGTATTATATTACAAGCGGATAACTGAAGGAAGACTGTTCCACACTTTTGTTGCTCTCATATGGAAAGTACGTTTTTCTTTTCCCCTGCATTTAGATCCAAGTGGTTCATACAAAGAGTGTGTGGTTTGACTTCTGGTACCCATAAAAAATGAACTTAGTGCATAAAAAGTGAACTTGGAAGAAGGTAAACTGGGGCAAGAACCTTTGAAGCATTTAAAATAAGCATTAGCATATGGTTATATAACCGAATCATTAAGTTTGTATTCCCACTGTAAAGTGTACACATCATATCTTTAAACAAGGAAGGTCTAAGTACTGATAAAATTATACGAGCTAATCTAATTTGAAGAATTTGAAGTGATTCAAAGATAATTAGTACAGTTAGACCAGACAGGCTGCAATATTCAAAATGTGGCATGACAATTGAACTTGCAAGCATACAGAGGGTCTTTTGGTAAATAATAAAATATTTTAAGTCTTCCTAATAACAACCGCAGACGCTTAGAAATACAGGCAAAAAATATGATTGGATGATCACCAGGACATCAGAGATAGGATCAAACAGTTACACCAAATTTATTTAAACTGGTCCAACCCTTTCAATAGTATCATTATTACAGTGCAGAGAAACATTTTGAAATTTTAATTGAAGAATTGACATGTACCCAAGAACCATAAACTTGGTTTCTTGGCATTCAAAAGTGAGTTTTGTTTATCATCAACCATTTAGAAATTTGATTAATTTGACTAAAGCAGGATTCAAATTCAAGAGTGTGTGGGTTTGTCCTGAAGTGCAACTAAGTGTTGTAGATCAGCAGCAACATAGTACATTACAGTTTAACACTATTTGAAAGATTATTTGACAAAATAATAAATAGAAGCGGACGCAAGTATAGAGCCTTTGTATTCCAATGTTGATATGTTTGAAGTCAGAAAGGGTAGAATTAATGTTGACTGCCTGAATTCTGTCACTGATATAGGATCGAAAAACACTTAAGTGGCAGAACCAGTAATACCCACATTTTTGGAAAGTTTATCATGAGAAGAGAATGTGTTTAACACAGTCAAAAGCCCCCCCTTTCTTATGTCAAGGAAAATTGCTCCTATTGCACGACCTTTCATCCATATTTTTTCAAAATAAATCTGTACATCAAGCAAAGTATTGGCTGTGGAATGTTGGCAACGAAGCTGATTGGTTATCAGAAAAGAAGTCCATTTGAAACAAGGTACGAATACAATTGATTATGGTAACAAGCTCTTTTTTCGATGATTTAGAAATAAGTGGCAGGACGGAAATAGGTCGATAGTTTCCCACATCTGACTTTCCACCTGATTCCTTAAATATCGGGGTAACTTTGCTTTTTTCCATTCGCCGGAAAAACTGATTTACTAAGAGAAATGTTACAAAATAAAAGCAAGAGAATTACTAATATAGGAGCAGCCAGCTTAAGAAGTTTTACGCTGAAACCGTCAAATCCGGTACTTGTTATTAGACTTCCTATTGCTTATAAAACAAACTCTGGAAAACATTACAACAACTGAAAATAGAATCAAAGTAGAATTGAATTATTTGTAGGTGATGTGCTAATTTCCTTATGTGCATCATCCAACTTATCTGCAAGAGAAGAACCAATAGAAGTGAAATAGTTATTAAAGGCATTAGCAGTATCTTGGCTGAAGATGTGAAACCATCAATCAGCTTACATAATTGGAAGTAGATGATTATTTTTTTGTTAGGTAGCAGCTTTTTGAGAGTAGACCATAAATTTTTGAGTTATTTACATTTTCAAACAATAGAAGCAGAATAGAAACTCTTTTGAAGAAAGTGACTCATATTTTGGCTTTATTGGCGATAACCTTTAGCCATATGTCAATCATGGGGATCATTAGAATTATGAGCTCTCGCGAAAAAATATCCGGTCTTTGCAAACAGTTCAGAAATTCACTATTGACCCATTCTGGTTGTGAACCTTTCACACGTTTTTTCTCTGACTGGTGCATGTGATCACATGCTTTACAAAACAAATCTTTCCAAATATTCCAGCAATTCAACATCATTATGAGTATGATCTTATCCCCTTAATATTTCCTAATATATGAACAAAGTGTCCTTTTCATTAAAAACTTCTTATATGATCTTGTCTTTGTAATCTAGGAGTGGGCTTTGATATGTGAGGTGCATGCAATTTACGAACAACATAAATCAGAGAATGGTCACTGAGAGACCAAGACTGTGAACACCAGATGTAGAAATTTTTTCTGGCCGAGGACAAAAAGCAATATCAATAATTGTTTAACTCTTTTCATAATGCGTGTTAGTCATTTATCAGTTTAATGAAGTTGTGAATGGTTATCAATAGTATACCTTAGTAGATGGAGAGATTTACAAATATCAAGATTAAAGTCCCCTACAATAATAATATCATCATAATAGAAGCACCCTTTTGAAACATATACAATCAATTTTGTCAACATAGTCAGCTGTAGCATCAGGGACACGGTAGATAGTGCCTAAAATCATTGGTTTAGTTTGTGGGAGATTAAGTACAATCCACAAGCTTCAACATATTAATGAGAAGATCACTAATTTCACTGAAATTAATACATTCCTTCAATAACAAGCAAATGCCACAGATTGATGTTGAAGAGGGGCAGAACCATGACTTTGGTATTTTCTATCTATTCTACATAATAATAATCATCAATTTTTAGTTCACTGTCACAATAATCACTGGTGATCCATGTTTTTTCTTGTCAAACAGAGAACATCAATGTTGTTGCTGTGAAGAAAGATTTTAAAATAATCAACTTTTTGTTTCTTAAACTACGAATATTTGAGGTGTGTGATCTTTAATCCCTTACCAAAAAACAGTTTAAGATAATAAATGGTTCATCACAGAACGGGAGCTCATTGAGCATGTTCTATAGAAACAGGAATACACAGTACTTGTTAGCATTATCAGTGTTTTCCACAATTAACTGAAAAGGATACAGAACACTGAATGCATGAAACTGTATGCTGTGGTGGTTTTAAGTTACAAGTTACAGATACCACATACATGTATATCATATAAGCATTTCAACCTGAAAAAGGTGAATGGATGAACTTTGACAAGAGTTTAAGATATTACAATTTACAACATGTTGAATCATGCATATTATGTTGATACTATACATATCCAAGTTTATTATTTAACATATTATGAGAATTGACTTTTTCATCTCCATGAATTAAGAATTTAATTTGCTTTGCTATTAGAATGGTGTACATTACAATCTTATTCAAACATAATCAACATAGTCGTATCATACACAAACTTTTTGTAGGAGTACCTAAATTTGTAGTGCACACATTGACAGAGTCTGAATGGTCTCTTTCACTAGTCCCTGTTTGTTTGAAGATGGAAAATCCAATGTGAAATCTGATGATTTCTGTAATAGGGTGAATTTTCCTGTGCGAGACTGGATGTTCTCCAGTTCTGTTAGATGAAGGCCATCAGGTGCGAGGTGGAAAGTTTTTATACTATGCAATACTAAGTCATGTCAACTTGCTACGGTCACACATGTCCTTCATTCGGGTATTATACTCAATGAATCCATGCATGATGTCCGCGTTTGTTCTGTGGGGTGCAGTGGGAGATAAAGATCTAGGTTGCAGGTTCAGTGCTTGTAACACAGTTACAAGGGTCTCAAGAAGAGTTAAAAAAACCTCACTGGTCAGGCGGATGATCAATGTTGTTAGTTTCCTAGATGTAGTATCAACTGCGGTGAGTTTCTTCTTTGATAAAAGCTGGGGCTAACTTTATCCACAGTTCAAGCTTTGTTCCTGGGATACACCTATTCAACACCTTGTACCTGTTAGATAGGCGTCGCCCCACAAGGTGTTTTGGAATTGAATCTCCTAAGACTAGTACAGTTCGATTTAGAGTCTTTGAACTGTTTGGTGCACATAAGGTAGGGAAGTTTGGTTGTGTAAAGCTTTGCCCTTGGCTGGGGATGGGTCTGATTTGGTCCTGTGTTTTGAATTGGTCTATACTGGGGATGATCCGTGACAGGGTTTGGGATAGAATGGACAATGGATTGGGTTTTGACCCCTTAAGACAAGAAAATGGGACAATCGAATCGCATATATTATTGAATAGCAATAAAGGAACTGTAAAACCCGATTTCTCTCACACCCAGCACATCGTCATTGGTGTTATACAAGCACCTGCATTTACCTGTCTTTTGCATTGCACAACACAAACGATACAAATCTGGCATCGAATGCGTTGCATTTTCCCACTGTTTCCATTGGTCTGTGGACCAATTTTTCTGCAATAATTAAGTGTCTTTAAAGTGCATGTTCCAATCGCCTTTGGGACCCCTCCCCGATTTACCCTGAAATTTATCATTTTTATCAGATGAAAGGCCATAGTGTTTCTTCATGCTCGGCCTGAAATTTCAGCTCCAAAGCCATTTCTTTCCAATTTGCAAGATACAAACAACAAAAAAAACTGTCCATTTTATATGGTTACCATCAATGTAGTGAATAAGGACTTGGAATGTGCGTTATGGCTTCTTACTATCAAAACTGCAAAGTTTGTTTCCCATGGATCTTGGTAGTTTTTTGGCAAATGCCAAGCGCTCATATCAGAATAGAGAAAAATTTGGACCCTTACTGAAATCACTCCACGAGTTTGAAAACAATTTGGAGGTTTAAATTTTAAAAAAAAAAAAAAAAAAAAATCCAGAGGGGGAGGTGGCAGTTTGTGGGAATTTCAGGAACAGAAACAGGTGTTCCATCCCTGACAGAATTTTACATGTATCTATCAGGTTTTTTGCGACTCAGTTCAAAAGCATATCAGACCGGGATTCAGGATTGTTACTTTCGGCTTGTAGTAAAGATATTGATCTGGCAGTGAAAGATGTATTAGCTGGATTTATAGAACATTACAATAGCAATGTCTGTGAGCTGATGACAACAGGCTTTTTTTCAATTTGGTAAATTGCTGGCGTAATGTCAGCATCCGGTTCAAGAAATTGACCAAAAAAACTGCCACTCCCCCCCCCCCCCCCCCACAAGAAGCCTTATCACTTGGGAAACAAACTGAGGTTTTTTTTTATGGTGCGAAGCAATAATGCGCTTTGCAAAGCCATGTCAATCCCTGTGCTAATATGATGGTTAACCATAAATTTGGCATTTTTTTGTTTGTATCGTGGCAATGAAATGTATTGGAGGGCTCAAATTCAGGACCAAATATGAGAAAAAATACGGCATTTCATGTGATATCAAAATCGATTAATACTTCTGGTGGGTAAATCGGGGCGCGTTCCCAAAATATGATTCAAAAACAGCACCTTTAATTCACAAATGATTGTTATGTAGGAGTCATTTCATGCCTTGTCTGTGTGGAAATCGTTTAGGGTCGAACTCTCTGCCTATGACCAATACAATATTAACCCATGCAGGACTATTTGCAAGCTCAACATTGAATAGGAAAGTAACCAACACAGTGAATAACTTTATACACATAACTCTGGTTTCCAGATAATTTCGAAAAGACTTGCACGATGAAAGTTAATTTTCTTATGCGCAGCAAGAAGATTAATCCTGAATTGACCAAAATCCAATGCAGTGGTACACAGTTCTTAATGGTGTATAGACAGCCCATCCATTGTTTACACTGTTCAGCGGCACTGAATAATGTGATAATGAGCTGTTGAGGTTCAAGAGTCTCCATATTTCCAGGCCATGGTCAGTGATATAAATACCCTATATTACTTGCACTGGTCATGCGTGATATGAATTCCCTGCTTGCCACTAAATGAGGGGGGGGGACAGTCCCCCAAGCTTTTGTATGGTAGCTATGTACAGTTTTTTGTTGGTTGGGCCAGTTGCAAAATTTTGTTGGACATATTCCACTGTAGATTGACTTCTATAGCTAATTATAACCACAAATACTTCCAATGTGCTATATACAATTAGGCTACACAATTAACATGTTTGTATGTATATTTTTAAACAATGATAGATAGAATCATCATTAAGCAGACTAATATTTTCATGTGTGGTAAAAAGGCACCACTTTGTTACAGCAAGTATTGCGGATATATTACTACACCAATAGTGTGATATGGTCTTAATTGCATTGGACAAGAAGTTCCATTAGAAAGGGCCAATTATGATAACCTTGGAAAAGGTTAGGGTTTGGGTTCCATGGCAATGTGATTTTCATTGTACACCAAAAAATAACATGAAAATCTGAATGTTTTGTGTTCAACAATAAAGGTTGCTCCATTATGATGATGGCATGGCATAGTATTCATTGTAATAATACCTGAATGTGTGTGTACATGTGCGTGTACAGAACATTTCAACCTAAAACGTGTTCAAAACCATTATTGTTTATTGTTCGCAAAAATTGTGCACTAAGTTGCAGAAGATTGTCCTTTTAAGGGACTCTGTCTTGGTTTATCATGCAAAATGTTCTGCAAGCACTTCCCTATTCCATGCAGCCAGAGTGCAGACTTTAGCAATGCCAGATTATTTGTTTTTGGTATGGGGGGGACATCAAACTTTCAGAGGGGGTAATCTGAAATTGTTGTGATATTTTTGTCCCAACGAGTGGTATTTTAGAAATGTTTTTGCATTTTATTGGTGCTCGTTATCTTTTGCAGATTTTCCGCGTTACCAGTTAGTGTTTTGCTTTGGGAATCTTTAAATTGCCATTTTTTTGCACACCTTTAAAAAAAAAAAATAAAGGTTTTGCAATAGGTCTGACCAGGGGGAAATTCCCTACCCCCTTGTCCCACATCCTGTGGAGCGACGCCAAAAATTAGGGGGGTTTATACTATTTTGTCAAATTCACCCCCCCCCTGTTGGCAGGGAGGGGCGAATGGGGGAGAAAAGGTCCCCTTTTGAAAAAAATTCACCCATACCCTAAAAAATCCTGGTACGGGCCTGGGTAAATGCATTACAGGTATGCTCGACAGGGTTGAACCGAACCTCAGGTGCATGAGTCAATAGGTTCCAAAATTCCCCTGTCATGCATATGGCATTGAATGTACTGTCTGTTCAATTAACGAGATGTCCGGTTTTTAAAATTAATTATTTCAAAAATATACGCTTTCAAACACATCACGAAAGAAAGCGGTTTATCAATGGACACAACAAGATCATTGGTTCCAAATTGAAAAACATATTTCTTCTTTGGCTTTTTATTCAATTTACATCTGAATTTTGAATTGGCAAAAACACAACAAAATGGGTCCAGGTGAATTGAATTTGACTCTGAAACTTTGATGGCAGGGCCACATTCATGAATTAGGGACGTAAAAAGTACGTTTATACGAACATTCAGGGTTCATGTGCCTCAACACAGCTATCTTCTATATAGGGTCTTGTGTGAAGTAGGGAGGAAGTTTAGAGACGTAGAAACACTCAATCCCAAGGGGAGGTTATAATAAATAAATCAGAAAGCTTCTTTAAGTTCGCTGCATATGAATCATAGAATCTAAATAAGTATATTTTAAAGAATATCATTAATTCTATATAAGTCAGGAGAAGGCAAAATCAACATTATTTCATAAGTGAAATAAAAAGATTAGCAATTCTGTCACAGCATTGCCCCATATTGATCATCCCCACAATGTTCATAGGGAAACATAAGTCATACAGTATACGTTGTGCCCGCCCCTCCCCCCCCCCCAAAAAAAGCTCCAGAAAAACTTGTATTAAGTCTGTATTCAAATTTTCTTTTTGGATGTTATTTTTTTTTAAAACCATAAAAACAGCCCAAATTGGTATGGGCAGTATCAGTCAAAAGTCAACATTCGATTATTGCCTCAAAATGTCAAGCAAAGACAGAAATTTTGTGGTATGTAAGGCACTGTAATTTTCTGGATAGATGCCAATTAAATTTTGCCATGTTATTATTTTTATTTTGCTTATCATATCTCAGTTTTCCATAAGATGGACATTTTCAATTTTATCAAAAGTGGACTGGATTTTTTATTTATACATACGTAAACAGTAACTTCCTGTTAAGAATGATAGGACAGGGCCACTGAAATAATTTTTGCCTTCTGAGACCAGTGAAAGAAATCCAAGCAAATGTTGGAATTTTGAACATTGTTGAAATCAAGCATTTGCAGGTGATGGTATTTTTACGCTGTTCTGGTTACAAAATATAGCCTGTTTGAATTGCCACTTATTTATGTATTACAGCCAAAAAAAAAAAAAAAAAAGACAACTATAAAAAAAATAAAAAAAATAAAATAGATAATTTTATTTGCTTTTACAAGTGATTCAATTTTTTCCCCAAGAAATCTCAAGATTTTTTTTTGGAAACTGCATACCTTTTATTTTGGTCCTGGAATAGGATATCTTAGTGCAGAGAGAAAAGTATTAAATAAAATAGGAACCCTTGTCCATGTTGACAGGCAGATTCCTAATTTGGTGTGGAGGATGTGGGAAGTAGTAGGTCTGTAAGTCCTGGTGTACATGACTTTGGAGGGACCACTATAGTCGATGATCTATAGACCACCACTCACAATCAAACATCTTAGTAGGTTATAAATAAATGCAATGTAATTGTTGGATTTGTTTAATTGACAAAGAGAACAAAAGAGAAAGAAAAAAAGTAATTGAGTAATTCAGTAACAGATAAAACATCCACAAGAATCAGCCTCTTTTTAGCTTTTGTGCAAGGCAAACTGCTTGAGGTAAAAAGTCAATATCAAAAATCTAAAACCAAAAAGCAAATCAAAGCGAGAAAAGGAATCCAAGTATGAGCACATTGTTCATCTTACTTGAAGAAAGAGAAGTTTAAACAACCATTTTTACATGCAAACCCTTCATTTGTTATGAGTCAAGGTCACATAGTCAAAGGTCGTGTAGGCCTTATCATTCACAAACAGCGACGGCAGACGGTCCGAGGACCCGATATGTATTTTTTAAAAGTTATAATATTAATATTATAAATTTAATTATATATTTAATTCTTAATAACAAGTTGACCAAAGCCACCAAAGTGCTAAGGGCGCTGCTGTGGAGCCCTTGGCTGCTACAACAAACAAGTAAATCCAGAACAACAAGGAAGGCTTATGGGAAGAAGTCGATTTTAGATGCAGAGGGAGCGAAACCAAAGTTCTCAGGAGAAAAACCTGCGAGGACGGGTATCGCTCAGCAACCAAATTCACGTATGACCAGGCTCCGACATAGGGGGTAGGGTGCGCTACCCGGGGAGATCTTGCAACCCGGAGATCGGCCGCATTGGTGTGTTTGAAAGGTGTGTGGATGTGAGCCACTACACCACCCGGTGTGATAGTTACCTTTTTTGCCAATTTTATACTCCAAATTACACTTAAAAGAAATGATCGCAAGACACTAAATTGTGGGGTCAAATTTTGGAATTTTCATTTTGTAAATATAAAATTTACACAACAATAAAAAAATGGTCATTGGTTATACCAAACACGTAATCAAAATAATTGAAATCATAATCATAATGAAACTTAGGTAAAAACCTATAACTTGTGGATATGGAGATAAAATTTGTAAAATACCGAAGGTTACCATCAAAAGTGTTTGACAAATACTTGTAAAAAGTTTCTATCATTTATTCACGTTTATTCCTTAGTTCCCAGAAAGTCTGGCCTGGCTCAAGGCATTATAAGGCAAACACCAGAGCAAACACCATGCTCACATGTTAGATTTCATATCACATATCACAAAATGTGTGAAATTGTCCGTTACAAAAACATGCATGATAACCCTTAAGCATTCCAAACAGTCCAGAAATAAGAAATATGAAGTGTAATTTCTGCAATATCTTTTTTCTTTGCATATGGATGGAATAGGTATTTGTGCACACAGTTACGAGAATATCCTTTTGACCTTCTACTTAGTTGACAATATGCATTACTCGCTTAAAGGTCCATGGTCTGATCGCTAATAGCCTCGTTCCCAGGGACCCCAGCTTTTACCGCAAGTGGTCAAAATTTTGGTATCAGAAGAAAGCTATTTTTCTCATTTACCCTGTGAATTCTTAGGGCTAAAGGATGTTTGGTTTGGATGTTATGAGCGAAAATATGCCCCATTTTGGTCGACCAATATTATTTTTACAGAGTACTCTATAGGGTTTACAAAATCACATTTTTAGCTCTCACTTCAAAATGGTTTGAAATATCGGCACAAAACTGTACAGATGGGGTTTTGGGGTGGAGGCCATTATATCAAGATGAAAAATTTATAGACTTAAATCGGGCCATCCCCCTTTAAAAAGATATCAGATATGATTCAGGTAAAGAGTGTCCAAAAAAACTTACCCTAAAAGTAAAAGTGCCCCAAATTAAACATTTTTGTAAATTATTTATACAGAATTAAAAAGAATTTTTATTAGCTTTTCAAACAGCAAACCCCATTGAATTCGGGTTCCAAATGACTGAGTTGTGAAATCTGTGTGTTTTTACTTGTAACATGGACAGACTGTGAAACAAAAGCAAATGCAAGAAAAAACAAAGGCATATCCCTTGAAAACATGTTTCTTTCTCGAACAAATAAATAGATAATCAAAGCATGTCCACTAAAATGTTTAACATCCAAGCTTCAAAGAAGCAATAGAAACTTTAACATTACATATCACATCATCGAAACACATGTCAATGTGTGCTAACCCAAGTCTGTCCATGTTACATGTAAAAAAAAACCCCACAGATTTCATTCAAATAGGAACAACTCAGTCATTTGGAACCCAAATTCAGTGGGGTTTGCTGTTTTGAAAAGCTAATAAACAATACTTTTTAAATATGTATAAATAATTTGCATAAATGTTTATTAAAAACCTGAAGGGGGGCACTTTTAGGGTAAAGTTTTTTGGGACACTCTGTATTTTGATTTAAAAAAAAATGCAAAGTGTTGTAACCATTTCTTATTTTATTAATGCAATTCAAATTGTGAAAAACAGGATATTGAATGTGGCAATTGGTGCTTTTGAATTTGATCCAGCGTAATTAATTTGCACTTAGGCAAGGAGTGGCCAAAGATAACACGAGCTATACCTGTCACTGACATCCTCCATTGACCACATAAGTCCAGAAAAGTTATACATAATAGTATTTCGTTCTCACTTCAAAAGAAAAAAAATAAGCGCTGATCCAGCAATTACTAAGAATATTCCCATTGACCACAAAAGCTCAAGAATAGCTACAGTCCTTATGCGCATTAAAGACAGTCAACTTTTAAGGGTGTGGCCCAGAGGGTGTTTTGAACCAATCCCATAATGCATTGTAACGTGCCTATACTATACTGTACAAAATGAATGTCAGACTTCGGGATAAAAAAAAAGGTGTTCAAGAAGTTAGAGGACAAAGCATTTTATGATCATGCTAAAATTTCCTAAGTACTAATGCTATAGGGATAAAAATGAATGTAAAAGTTAGGGTTTTTATGTGTTAAAGTCCATACACCATGAAATTATGATTATATATCAATAGAAAGCTTTTGATATAAATACAACGAGAAACATAAGTTTTATTTCCAAACTGCTACAGGTAAGTCACAATTACACTGAAAAGATTATTTTCCTAGACCCCCCTATAAAACAAAATGAAATTCTTCAAATGGGGCGCTATGCCTGTGACGTCATTTCGGGGATCTTGTACTAAACGCACGCACAACTGGTTCGGAAATCAGTTTCGTAGGTTTTTTATCTTCAACCAAAATGAGTAAAAGTACAAGCCTGAGTCCAAAATATGCAGATAAGAATCAGAATTGGGATATTAATCGTCAGGAAGTACCCCGGAGAGTGAAGAGCTAGCCGGGGTTATTTCCCGGTGAGGAAATACCCCGGCGAGGACAACGACGAGGTGGGGATAGTTTTTTCATAATGAATGGTCAACCCGTCATAGCGGAAGAAGACAGAAGAATATGAGGTAACAATTGATGAAAATCGGTTAGAAAAAACAATTTCGGATTGGTAAGTTTAGTATTATTAAACATTAAAAGAAAACCATGGCTCGATGCGACACGACATCATTGATATTGTTACGGATAGAGCGAGTCCACGCAAAGACAGATAAAATCGAAACTGTATTCTGTTCATTTCCTAAGGTCACCAGCTTTCTATTGAGGTGTAATCATAATTTCATGGTGTGTGGACTTAAAGAATATAGGATTTTGGTGGATCACATGATGTACGGGGGGGGGGGGCATTGGCGTCTGTCTCTAATCAGTTCTAATGATTTCCAAATTGCATTTTGCAGGATTTAGTGAACTCATCCACTGTCATGTGCCACTAAACCGGTATGCATTAGGCTATATAAGTGCATGTAATATGGCTAAAAAGGGAAGGAAGGAAATGTAATTGAGTACGTGCCGCTAGTGCTGACTTCCTTTTATCTTTCTATTTGTTTATAAGTGGACTTGACAGAAGTGTATGTCATAATAAAAAGAGAGCTTTTGTTGTAGAAATGTAAATGTTGTAGCATTGATGTGTGATGTTTTGGCTGGAGCAATATGACCCACATTTTTCAGTGATTTGGTCTTAAAGGTCCATGGCCTGATTGTATATAGCCTCATCCCCAAGACAACTGATTCTACTTCCAAGTGGGCAATATATTGGTGTCTGAAAAAAAATACTATTTTTCTCATTTACCCTGTGGAATTTTAGGGCTAAAAATGTTTAGTGTAGATGTTATGAGCAAAAAACGTACCCCATTTTGATTGACCAATATTAATTTTTCACAGTTATTTTTATGTGTTAGAATGAAGATTTTGGTGTTCATATCATGCTAAAACAGAACAAACAGTCCATAAAATTGGCTCATACGGAATAAAATCGCAAAGGTAGTATCGCCCGGCCCCGAGTCTCGGATAGGGTATCCAATTGAACAAATAAATCTGGTCTCAGATATGGTCATCACCAGAACTCTTGTAACACAGATACCCAGGTTCATGTACAGGTTACTCCCCAGGGTTTCAAAATCTTTTTTGATGCCTTTGTGAGTGAGAGCTGTATCCTGGGGGATGTCTTTGATGAAATCATGATGATGTCATCATGAGATAACGCCCTCTAGATAAGCTTGTTATAAAGGCGACTGAGTTGAAATGCTCCTTCGTTGCTGTTCAATATATGAAACCCCAGATGGATAAGGAAGCAATCTGGATTAGGTGGTTGGGAGACATCAACCAAAAGGAAAAACCTCATGAACACCGACGAGGGGATGTTTCAACTCAGTGTCCTGTATCACAAACTTATCCAGAGGGCGTCGTCTCACGACGACGTCATCCAAGACAACTTCCAGGATACAGCTGTCAGTCACCAGTGAGGAAGTTATCAGAAAGGATATGTCAGAACTAGTTTGGTCAAAACAGTAAGTTTGATTTGGAATTTTTACAAAGAACTTGTTATATAATATGAGGGCTGTCATTATAGTAGTATTGTATTATTTTAATGTTAAAGGGATTAGCAGCGATATTGCAAAACAATCAAAAAATGTGGAAATGTATTTGTTTTAACTTGTAAATCAGGGATAAGTGTGTACAATTCCATATAACTGCTTTAATTTAGAACCAAACCACCAAATAGTGAAAAAATAGTATTTGAGGAATTGTCATACCGTCTCCCGCAAATAGACATACAGAGATGACGTCTCAAAATCTACAATAATTGTTTCGTGTTTGAGGTCAAACCATATTGATCATGGTGCTCATTATCACGCTTAAAATCTGGGATATTCACCAAGAAAGGCTTTTTTGATCTCAAGTCGAATTTTGATACGCACATATAGAAATTAAGGAATCAGATAAAAAGTACTGCATTGTCTTTAATATGCGGATTTCAAGCCAACCATTTGCAAGTTATGTTTGCATATCCATGCCAGTAACAAAAGTACAAAAATATGAATTTTGATGATTTTTTCGATGTTTTGGATTAGCAAATCCCTGCTAATCCCTTTAAGAAGATGTAGTTGGTACAATACCATGATTGTTTCTTTGCCCCCATTGACCGAACTTATCATTACTTCTGCACCAATTTCATTTCAAATGTATATTGTTTTATTAAAACCGGAAAAAAATCGAGAATGTCTTTATGTGATTGTCACATCAAAAGTCAATTCATTGCCACTACGTGAGCGGTGATTTGAATCTATTAGAATAACAAATTAGCAGCATGTATTAAAATCAGGCTAATGGAATGGGTTTTGTAATGTTTACTGCTAAAGATATTTTTAATGGATAATTGGATATTGTGACTTTTTTTGTTTTACTTATTCATTTTGATGAAGTTTTATTAAAGCCTAAAAGTATGTTTGTTTGTTTGCCATAACAGAGGAAAAATAAAAATATGGTCGGTCGATCAGATTTTTTTTCCAAGTTGAACTTCTTACTGTTTTGCTCTAAAATTAATACAATATGCTGATATATGTTCATAACAAAAATGAAAACTTGTAAAAGATAGTCATGGGTCGGTCGGAAGATTTTTTGTGCTAATTAATCTGCATTAAAAACAGTTAAAATTGAAAAGTCAAAAGATTTTTGATCACATACAATCACTGCAAAATAAAGCTCTGTTAATAAAACTAATTTTCGCTGCCAAAAGACTTGGCAGTCCTACTCGTGGATAAACTTCATTGGCTCTCCATTTGGCAACGCGTCAAATTCAAATGATGTGTGTTTGTATCCATGCAAGCATCTCAATATCTTGGATTTCATTTCTAACCGTCATATTCCTGAAACTGGACCAAAGACTAGATTGTTCTAATGACCAATTCACTTCTTGAACCTCACTTTGGCCATAATCACATGGGGAGTACTGCCCAGCCTTCTTGCGGAATGCCCAGCCAAAAACATACGGGAGATGGCGTCACTGTGTTCTTTAAAAAAATGTTGAAGTCTTACTTGTACCCAAATTATTAAGCTGTCCGTGTATTATTTTGCTTGTTTCACCATCTTGTTTTTTTAAGTGCTTTATTTTGTGCTTTGATCTTGATGGGAAAGTGCTCTACAAAAAATGTTTATTAAATGTATATATGTGTTTATTTTAGAAATTAAGAAAAACAGGCATTTTTTCCACAGGAGTGTAATGCAAGCAATCTAATGTAACACTTTGAGAGTTAAGTGTGCGTTTTAATTAGTAAACTAATTATTTGTTTCTTTTCTTGTTTTTCTTTGGCAGGGACCTAATGAGGCAAATACAGAAAGTGAAAAACAACAAAAGAAAGGGCTTTCTACTGGGGTGAGATTTTCTATTTGTTGTCAATTGGTTATTTATAGTGTTGCCTACCTTAAGGCAGGAAGACACATAGTGCAGTCTGTTCATGTCTGTTGATGAAGCTGTTATTGTTGTGAAAAAGGTTTAACATTTGCCTGTAATATCACATACTTCAATGGATTTAAACCAAACTTGAGTCATAGATGCAATATGGGATCCCTCATTTGTTGATGAAGTCAAAGGTCACATACCTAAGTCAAGGTCATGTGAGGTCAAGTTGTAAGATAGGCTGAAAATGTTAAATTGACCTCAATTGAAAAGTTTAAATTTAAAACCCCCCCCCCCCCCCCCGAGAGCTGGACTGGAGAAAAAACTTGAAAATTATGCTAAATCAGCCTTTTTTTGCATGCTCACCAAGAAATGTTCACCTTTGTCCAGGAAAATCTGCCTCAAAATGGGAATTTTCCCCCTTGCAAATTTTGCACATTGCAAATGTTCCTGATATTGCATATTTTGGCTTGAACCCCCGAAAACACCCCCCAGAATACGCCACTGCCCTCCATGATCCAATCTATTCTTTCTCCCAATACTGTGTTCCAATCCAAAGACCCAAAATTATGCTTAAAACCTGTATTTCTGACAGAAATGTGTAATTTTTAGGTCCTCCAATGTAGTCGGAAAGACCTTATGTCGGCATGATTTGTGTGCCTGTGTGTTCTTGTGTGTACATTAATTGGTTGACATTTTTCAACTTTTAATTTTAGTGCATTGTTGGATAAGTTCAAACTTGGTATGCTTAAGTATTGAGACAAGGGGTCTTATGCGGGGTAACACATAAGGAGGTCAAAGGTCATTCAGGTGTCACTTAGGATCATATTGCGTGTGTGTGCGTGCGTGTTTTTTTTCTATTTTGGTTAGGTTTTTTTGTATATCCTGCCCAAATGCTTGGGCCAATTGTATCCAAACTTGATCAGAAGAACCACTGTCCCGAGGTTCATATGTGGTGTACACCGCTTGTGAGAGGTCATGCGGGCCAATTGAAGTGGCATTCTTTGAAGATCTATCCATTCGATTTCCCACCACAAATCAAAAGATGGATCGCCAAATTTGGTCAGTATAAGCACTGACCCAAGGCCCATATGTACACAGATTGGGGTCAAAAGTTATGTGGGTGGATTAAAGTGGCATTCTGTCGTTTTGGTCACATTGACTGGTTGCTGTATCTCCTGCCCAAATGCTTAAAACTTCCATAATCGGACGACCTATATGGGACTGCTGTCCCTATTTTTATCCCCCTGGCTTGAAAAGCAGAGGTGGATATTGCGAGAGTGCGCATGTCTGTATGTATGTGTGTGTGTGGTGTGTTCCATGGTTTGGTTAGGTTTTGGTTAGGTTTTCATTTTTTGTGTCTCCTTCGAAAAGTTGAAGTCGGATTTAAACCAGACTTGGGTTAAGGTTACATAGGGCTCCTTTCATATGTGGATAGTGTCAAAGGTCATGGACCAAGGTCAAAGTCATTTGAGGTCATGTTCCAGACTGCCATCTTGCCAGGGGGATGCTGCAAGTTTACTTGCAGTATTTTTATACAAATTGCCCATCAATTTTTCCTTGTGTGCCCAATTGTAAAATAAGGTTCTCTTTCAACATGTTGTTCAATTTCACACGTGTTCCATTTAATGAAATGGTTTGTGCTCTATCTATCTCGATACGTAATTGAGCATAAGCGTAACGAGGTAAAAAACACCCGTGCCAAGGAGGGATTACCCAACCAATGGACATTCCCAACACCACATCTCACAAGATGATGAAGGTAATATAGACTGCAATTTACAACATTAAAGCAATAATGGCACATTTTTTGAAGAGTGTCCCCAATTTTCAAAATTTTATATTTTGGCACAGTTACTTTGGTGATTGTCTAGAAAACTATACCTGCGAACGAGAATAGCTAACAACATGTGTATGTAATCATAAATTTAGCGATTGTTGTAATTAGAATTTGGATCCCAGGTTGGATTTAACGGCAGAGCTTGAAATGCTTACGATGTTATGTCCGTCCATAATGAAAATAGTGCCAGCGAGAATATACCCTAACTTGATTTGTCTGAAACAATAAAACAACTAATGAGGATTAGCGTAAGAAACATGTACATGGCAAGCTATTTCCCGGCTATTTCACCTTGGAGGCCGTTCCAGTAGCCGTTGATGTTAATTATCGGAGATCCCGATAATAATTATTCTAATTACAAAATTCCTTTGTTTGTGAGACACAGACATTTTTGAGCTTAACCATCCACAGGTATGGTTTACTAGCCAGTTACCAATGCAACCGTGTAAAAATCTCAATTTTTTAAAAAATTGGGGGCGCTCTTCAAAAAAATGTGCTAATGCTTTAACTCTGTGTAAATTTTGTCAATGTAGACTTCTATGTCACAATGGTATAATATCAAGTTTCTCAGGTGATTTTTTTATTTGAGCATTTATTTTTTTGAGATTTTTTTTAGATAATTACAGAGATGTAACTTTTCTGGGAAATTCTGGATTTTTGGCCATAAATTAAAAAAAAATCTGAAATGTAAAAAAAAATATTTTTTTTTTCAATTTCTGAGATCAAAGTGTTAATGATAAAGGTAAAATTGCATCAAAAACCAAAGTTTTAAGTATCTCGGAGCTTCACCGATGCTACACTAAAATGTGGTCTTCCCATTGGTTCAAATTTTGGATTTCAGGAAATGGGACTATTCCTTCTGTTACATTCTCTGTTATTAATAAAAATTTTGAATGAGCCCAGCCTCCTTCAAATCTTGTGTACTCTCTTGCCAGGTTCTACAAAAATGAGCCTGACCAATTACCCTTTGTAGTTGCACATTTTGTGTTTAAAAATATAAAATGTTATACTTTTTTTGCATCAAAAACATTAAAGAGAATTAAAAAGGATATGGGGGTAATTTGTCACTGATAGATAAGTTTAAACACTTTCAATGCCATTACCAAACGAAATAGACAACTAGGTTTTTTAGAGAAGCTTCATCTGATGCAAGATAAAAGGTGCATAGGGGTTCAGTCATATGTGGATGATGTCAAAGGTCATGGACCAAGGTCAAAGGTCATTCTAAGGTCATTGTTTCCAGACTTGCCATCTTGCCAGGGGATGACGCAAGTTTTACTTGCAGTATTTTCAATACAAGTGATAGCTGTATGCATTGCAATAGTCTACGGATGGACTATATTTTTGTTTGTGCATTATAATGAGAAAGAGTATGAGTGATCTCAAAGATTTTGCAGATGGCAGGAGAAAATACAAGGTTTCTAATTATATCAAAATCTCAGGTCGATGCGGGTGAGTGGTGAGGGGGAGGCTGAAGTATAGTCGTACCCCCTTTAAAGGAAACTAACTACAACGGACAAAATGGCAAAATGTGGCCCTGTAGACAAACAAACTGTGAAATCACCAAAATTACCTCTTAATTAATATTTTTTTTTAAAAGTGCAGAGAGATGAGAGAGAGAAAGAAAAAGAGAGAGCGGGGAGGAGAGAGGGGGTGAGGGGAGAGTGCGGGGAGAGAGCGATGAATTTGTATTGACTATATCAACTTTCAAAAATAAAAAGGTTTGCCATTTTTTTTTATTTTGGCCTTATTGTATTCTACAGGTAAATAGAATCTTTAAAAAAAATGATTAAAACCCTGATTTTAATTTGATTGATCTGTGTGCATATGAGCAATGTTGTCTCTGATAAGTTGTGATGGGGGTTTCGATCATGAAATAGCCCTTTAATTGGAAACACCATATCTTTCAGCTTCATTTGCATAATTGGGAACACCATGTGGGGCTTTGATGGATGCCATGATTTCAGCTTCATTTGATACTTCCAAGCTTGTCCAACAAACCTTCTAATAATCGCTTTTTACGATAGGTATCCATAACAATTGAATAATTATAAAGGGGCAACCATCTGACAGTTCGCAGATGAGAGGAGACAAGGAGACAAGTTGAGAAAAACTTGTCCATCAATGGTGAACCTGTTGAATATATATTTCAAACACTCTAGATTGTATTAATTTCCTTTTTAAAGACATATGGCCGAGGCGAGGTTTGATGAGCAGGGGTGCGTGAGAAAAATATTGTTGAAGAATTAGAAATTTTTGTGTGTCGCCTGCAAGGATGTGCAGGAGGCACCTAAACCAGTCCTCCATTCTGTGTGACCTTGCTAGTGTGGCCTTGTTTTCAAAGGTTAAAGTTTCGGAGAAAGTTTCTCATTTGAGAACTAAAAGTCCAATTGCCTACAGAAATTGGATCATAAATTCCCCATGGGATACTCATTGATAATGAGGTCAAGGGTCACATACCAATTTCAACGGTCATATGGGGTGTAGAGTTATAAAATGGGCCGAAAACATCAAATTGGCCTCATTTGAGAAGGGTAAACATTCAATTGCCTACAAAAAATTGGTTATAGATGCCCATTGGGAGCCTTTATGATAATGAGGTCAAGGCTCAATACCTAGGGTCAAAGTCATTTAAAGTTGATAAAATGGGCTGAAAAAACATCCGATTGGCATAATTTGAAGTCGACCAAACTTGGTCCATAGCTGCAACATGGGAACCTTTATATATGATCAAGGGGGACTGGCAAAAGGTCAAAGATATCTTGAGGTACAAAAGTATAAAAATGGGAGTGAAGAAAAGTTTAGATGTGAACGGCAAGCGACACTAGGGGTTTGAGAACCTGCTTGTTTTAAGAATAAATAAAAAAAAATTGACATTCAACCCATACTCCGTGGAACTGCCAAAATATGTGGAGAAAAGTTTTATCTTTAGTACGGTCAATTTTGGTCTATATTGTTCAGTAGAATTGATGTTTTTTTTTTGTCTGTAAGACTGTAAGATCCTAACTGAATGAGAGAAAGTTCTATATTTGTAATTAATGCTGTTCTGTTTAAGACAATGATATCTTCAGTCGCAAGCAAGCGATTGGCATGTGCAACACTGGATTTTTTACCTAAAGATCCAAGCAATTGTGCATGCTACAGCAGAATTCGCTCATGCGACAGTGAAGTATATCATGGGCATTTACTGCTAGTGATTGGCAGGAATAAGGTATGAATCGGTATCTGTATCATTATGGGTTATTAATGAAGCAATGACAATTTTCCTTATGCATTTCATCATTTTGAGAGCCAAGTGTTCCTTACTATCGGAAGCTGCGATGTAGAAGAGAAACAACGAAATGTTGAATTTACCAATATTTTTCAGGGCTGATTATTTGCCAAATTGGAATATTCAAGAAAATGCAGAAAACAAAATCACTTGTACAATCGGAGCTTTTACTCAGCTTGTTGACCAATAGTTTTGAGACAAACTTTTTCCTGCCTAAGTCATTCCTTTTTGGAAATGCACAACCAATAACCTATCATTTGATCGCTGTTAAAAATACTCTCTTGAAGGTGCGTGCAGAGAGGGGTTGTCAAAGCGTGATTAAGCAATGTGAGGAAATGGAACCTTGCGTCAGTCACGTGTCCTAATTAAGGATATCAACGACAGAGCTATCGCTATGATTACTCTTGATGATAAGTTAATTAAATTAATGTCCATAGAGATTTTAATTACATTTTATGATTTTGCACTTTTTTCCAAGATTGCCGATGCAGTTTTGCAAGTAAACAGCTAACCTTAACATTTTATGTGGTTCTCTATCATTGCTGCTTCTAACTCAGACATGTGATTGACATGTGACTGACATGAAACAAACATCCTTCATGCACCTGGCTATTCATACTAGGCAGTAGTTGATATTGTTGTCAAGCATGATGAGCCGATGTTTGTGTCAGGCAGTTAATGTCCAAGTCTCAGGGAGGTTAGTTTTGATGGGGTCGTGTGCTTGAAACCCCAAACCCTGTACCCATTTCTTAAAGGTCATATCCACATAACAATGTTGGGGGTTTTACTGTTGTGGGGTCATTTTTCCTAACATCGGTACCAGTTGGTGTATAAGATTCTGTTAAAAAGAACTCATTTCCAACAGGGGCAAGTCTCCATATGGCCTATATATGAGCCCCCCAGGTCCAAGTAGAAGGCAGCGTTGACGGAAAACTCTTTGATTCCTCTTTTGATAATGGAACTGTTACAATTAAGTCAGAGCGAAAAGTAAGAAAAAAAAAATGCAGCTGATGGATTTGATCAAAGATCCTTCAAGTGTAAGAATATTTGTTACTTATTAAAATGTGTAAGGGCGACAGAGCTTTTGTGAGAATTCAAGGCTGACCGAAGATTTCGAAATAAAAATTAAAAAGTAGTGATTAGTGCTGTGTGGAAAAGTATTTGTTTGTGTGAAATTGAGGGCACCATCCACAGAAAATCTTGAGTCAGCCTTAAGCCCAAATTCACAAAGGCATTATTATGGTCCATCACGTTGCATGATTATAATGTTTACCTACATAAAGTTGAAAGTTTTGCATTTGCAGTTTCACAGCTACACATTGGACCCATGGCCAAATATCGTGCTGGCCTTTAACCCCCTGTGTACTACGTACTACATCGTCTGATTGGCTCATTACAGGACACAACATGAGGTAGCTCTTGATTATTAACCAATTTTTCAAAAGAGTGCTTCTCTATCGGTGTAAACCATATTAACATTCTTATAGAGTATCTTGATTGGATATACATGAATGACCTTCCAAGTAACCATTAAAAAAGGTGTGAATAAAAAAAAATTGACCCTGAGTGTCCGCCATTTTGAATTTTTAAGTAACTTATATCTAACATATTTGCTATCATTGAAAGCTGGTCAAGATCTTTAAATTTACTGCAAAGATCAATCACATCGGTTAGGTATCGGCCGAGCTACAGTCGTTGGAAGCAAAAAAGTAGTCGGTTTTTCTGCTCTGTCCACGGATTTCAATTTAAATGAACGGAGTACAGTGAATGAAATCATATCCAGAAGAAAATTAAGGCTATTTCTTCCACAGCAGACTCTTGATCGAAAGACGTTTAGCTCGGCTAACTTAACCGATTGGAATGATATTTGCAGCAAATTAAAAGATAATGACATAGCTTTCCCGCAGGTACCACATATGTTATTTAAAAATCAAAATGCGCGGACAAATTCAGGGTCAAGTTTTTTTGGATTCGCCCTTCTGTAGGGTTTAAGATGCGGTTCCGATTTATGTGTTATTGTGTTCTCTACTTGCTATGAGAGCCGGCCAGCTGCACATACACCCCATCAAGTACCGTGGGGGAAAACAAACTTGCGGTTTTGATGGTAGACGCAATCTGCATGTTGCAAAGAACTATTCAATACTGTGCTAATATGGTGGTTAACCCACTAAAACGGCAGGGGTTTTGGTTTTTTTAATATTGGGAACGAAATGGATTTGGAGGCTCAAATTAAGGACGACAATAAGAAAATACGGCCTTCATTGATATCAAAAATCGATACTACTTCGGGTAAATCAGGGTGGTCCCAAAGACACGTCGGAAAATGCAACTTTAATAAACTGATAGTAGTGCCCGGAGTTGGGGTTGTGGGGGTAGATTTGCAGTTATGAATGTAACCACAAGAGGCATGAAATAAAACAAGAATTTCCTGCTATGTATACAGTTCGTACTAGAGAAATTGTGGCCCTTGCCAATGGGTGAATTGTTGAAAATTGACCTTTTTACTTGACCCCGGAGGGATAGGTCATAAGAAACAAGGTCACCGTTACACTTCTGAACTGCAGTCAATGAATCAACAGGTTGACACTGTTGATTGCCAATTCCAACATTGTTTAATATTTGACCTATTTTTACCTT
>JAMKCH010032868.1:0-15930 GCA_023653785.1 Ophioderma brevispina
AGTACAAGCATTGTATTTGTTTGGTCTCATAAACAAGGATCTGTTATCATTACACTACAATGCACATCTCCAAAAATCATTAGCACAATGATCAAAGTCCAGATCCAATCAACCCGTTAGAATCAATGCCATTGGAGAACCTTGAAGTTCAGTTTGTAATGCCCACTTTTAAAGAAATAGGACCTTCAATTAAGTTTTCCAACTTAGTTGTTTTTAAGACCCCAATAAGGGGAACAAAACCCCTAAATATTCGATCAGCACATGTTTATATACATATATGACCGTTCAAATAAATAGAACGTGATTTCAGTCTCTCAAACCTATTCCCTCTAAAAATAAAAAGTATGAAATTTCAGTGTTTCATGGGTGTATCCATTTTGACTTTGGCGAACGTAGCTAGTGCCCACCAAAGAGTACCCCGCAAAGCAATCCTGCAGGGTCCTGTTCATAGAAGGCACATAAATAACATCAAAACATCTATTTCTTATAGTGATGAATGGGGCGGCTATTCAAACATTTCCACATGCATTTCATTGGCAGGGAATCAAAATTGTAATAGACCGAATGCACATTGCAATTTTTGGTGTGTATGAACCGGTTATCTCATCGATTATAAAGTCATTCAAATAGAAAATCATCTACTTCCCATAAAATTGTATGGTCCAATGAAGGCGAAATATGTTTTCAACATTTTTTTTTTTCCTAATAAATACAGTATAGAACTACTACGTGCACTGGTTGCCAAGGAAATTTTAATCCTACTTATTAGCCATTTAGCTTAGCAAACTCATGTGTCTTTATATAACATCTGATTCCTTCTAATACACATGAACTTGATGTTTTGAATAGCCCGCAATTTCCACTGTCACAAAGAAATGCTTAAAGATTACTTTATTCCAATGTAGGACAAACCTTTAATTTACTGTTTTTCCATGCAACCTTTGGTGGGCCCGGGCCTACGTCATCAAATGAGTCAAATGAATACAAACAGCCATGAACACTGAATTAATACTTCTTTTTTTAGAGGAAATATGATTGAGACCCGACTGAATTACTTCTATTCGAACGGTCATTATGTATATAAACATATGCTGCTCGAATATTTAGGTTTTGTTCCCCTTTAAGTGTCAAATTACACAGTAACATCAAATGCGCTTGCTGGACACGGCCTTAAGCTAGTTGTGCTTTGGCATAATGCACTGTTAATGCATGTTAATCTATGTTAATCTATGTGAGTGTGGAAAGGTCTATAAGATACAAAATTTTACAAATCTGCTCTTATTCTATGATATTCAAACCACCATGAAAAGAGTCAAATATAATAACCCAACCACCAAAACTAATATGCTAATCTGAAAGGTAAACTACCATTAATTTAGGAGGTTTTAAATTTCTCATAGAAAGTCATTATAAGCCAACAGGGAAATGCGCTTGTTTACAGGTATTACCGCCCATAATGTGCTAAGTAGTTGAGATAAATAGCGGCAGTCCTATCCAGCCTGATAATATGCATGGTATAACAGACCAAGATCGCCTGAAACAAAACAGAAAGTGATTGTATGTTTTGAATTATTCTACATTGTAATGGTAATAATTAGGTAATACTGATGCAAGAACTATCACAAATTAATCATCGCCCACATCACATACTGTCTTATCTGACATGTTTTTTAATTTTTTGAGATATTTTTTGTAATGTACTTATAATGTTATGGTCTATACATTGACACAAAGTACAATATTAAAAAGGTGAGCTAAAGTAGTGAAATATTAATTAAGAATTTTGATCATAACGCTAAAAACGCATATCGCGATTTCACATAATGTCGTAGTTTCATTTAAAGTAATTTCCATCAGGGTATAATTAACGCTGTTCGCAAAACAAGCTGTTTACACTTTTCCATACAGATTATGTGCCGTCGTATTTTTTTACTCCGTGCCCGTGAACATGACGTGTTTAATAGAGGATCTATCTGAACGCATTGAAATATAAAGGTGTGAATGTGTGATGAAATTAAGTTGTATGTGAGGTGAAATTACGAATTCTCCCTTTTTGCGTTTCACATACATACTATGACTTTGTAGCTGATATCAGGAATACAATTGACACTTCAACCTCAACAAGGTTAAAAATTAAACTTCAGAATGTTTCTCATAATGCAAAATTAAAAAATTGTATGTTTAATTCCATAGTACAAACACGAAATATCACGATAGAATTTCAATGGGGATTTTTTTCCGAAAAAAGGCATTTCGTCAATAAGACAGTATGTGAGGTGGGCGACGAATTGTTAGGTCCCTGAAAAGAACCATGAAGGTCTAGAAACACTAATCACAAAATACGACAGTAATTGTGCTATTGGGAAATAGTTTTTGACCCAAAAATTCACATCAACTTGGTGCTCTGTTACATTAAAGTGCATTACCAAAATTGTCAAATCTGGTGTTTAGATTATTTCAGTTTGAATTTCATGCAACTTTAAATCCCAGGAGGAGTCAAGCATGTTTTTTTTGTAGTTAGATGCCACCCATTTTTTTTCAAACATGAGAGCCACAGAATTTGGGATTAAAGAAAATTAATGTCTCCAAAACCGACTGTGGGTTAAGTTCTTGGCAGAAACAAAGGCTGTTCCTTTTATAATTTGAGGGATTTGAAGCAAGATTTTGGCAAGAACAGATCCTTACTTCAAAAGTGGGGTCTCTGGTACTAAATAGGAGAATAATCTGTAAATGGTGGTGTTTTGATTATCAAAATCCATTTTCTACAACTTTCCAATGGAGTTATTGTTGATGTTGTGTTTTGACCCCATATAATTGTTTTTTTTTTTATGTTTTTTAGATTTTTTATTTATACCAAAAAAAACCAAAAAAAAAACAAAACCCACACAGGGCATAGTTACCATTATACCCTTTCCACCTAAGTTAAAGAATAAAGCACAAGACTCACAGTATGTGCGAAAGGTCTGTTTATGATGTAGTAATTATGCCAAAGACAGTTCAAAAGCCCCACACCACACTCACCTTCTTTGAATATGTGTAGAAATAACTTGATATAATTCTGGTAAGCGGTACTAAATCCCAACCCTGGAGAACAAACACAAAAAACAACCAGAATGAGCTAACGTCAAAGTTTTAAAACCAAAACTAGCTCGGGCAAGATTGATAAATTAAAAGGACTGAATTAGTATTTGTGTAGGTAATACTATACCCATGCATAAAATATCCGGTTTTAAATGTGCGAGTGTCGTTCTGCCGTCGCGGTTCTGTGAATGGGGCCAAAGGTCACATGAGATCACCCAAGGTGGTCACATGGGTCATCAAGGTCACATGAGGGTAACCAACGTGGTCACCCCACCCCGGCCCCCTCCTTTCCAACAAGGTACATCACTCGTATCCCTTACGAACTCATACGGCTGCAATATATTAAAGGATCAATTTGACCAAGACATACACACAGATACAAAGGACATACAACCAGAGTAATCCCTATGAGCCTTATGCAATTCTTGCAGACGACATTAAAAAAAAAAAAAAAAAAAAAAAAAAAAAAAAAGACAACAAATTTTAATTCGGCCATACTCTGTCTTTTAACAGTGACAACTTTCTTGCCTACCACACTATTCTGACTACCGCGGCATAACTTGGAATACAAGCGAACATTCTCGGTAGAGTTTCAGTTTTAGAAAAAGACAAAAATGTAGGCTGGTGTTTTGACAACGATTTTGTGCTAACTTAATAATTTTTCACAGACTGTGAAAGAGCAGCAATGTTTACTTAGGTGACTAGGTGACTGACAGGTAACCCATGTAAGCCACCAGAAGTGGCGTACCTCTGCAGCTACTCCATGAAGTACCTGTTCACAGTACTCGCCTACGGGCTTCCGTGGTAGGCAGTAGGGACATCGAGGGCGAAAAACTGCCATTGTTGGTTTACAGGGGAGGGCTGCCAAGAAATCCAAATTTCAGACGTCTCCATTGGTTTAACACGTAAAAAAATCGAAATCTTTGACGAAAATTTCTGAATTTTTTATATGTTGTCAATCATCATACGAGCTCAAAGCTCATTTGCATGGGACTACCCATGAGTACTCCTGCATGGGGTGACTAGGGTTAAGAAGCTACGGTGTGTACCTACGTGGATGATTACCCCCACTTTTTTCGCCAATGATGTGGGTTACCCCCATGCAGGTGGGTACTCCTTGGCTACTTAACAGCTACTCACAGTACTTCCCCGAAGAAATTGGTTGGTGTTGAAATAAATCTAAAGTGCGTGGTTGTGTTGCATGTGTATGGATGAGACAGTTGTTTAATGTTATTCAGGTTATTAAGTTTTGAAGCCATAGTCATACAGATCCTGCTAACTTACCCTATAAGCTATGTCAGTATACCTGTACTTGTGCTATGTTGTCTGGGATGGAAAAATCTGCATCACATCATCTAAGAAGTCACCAACCAAGAAAATCAGTATTTTTAAAAGTCTTATTAAGCCTGGTCAAATCATTCCCTGTTCAGAACACCGCTTTCCAATGATGCCCAAAGTTTCAGAAATGAATTTGGTAAAGTTAGGGGTTTAACAACAAACCCTATGTTCTTATCAAAACTAGGCTGTAATCAAACGTCACAGCATTATTCTCCGTGTACATGGACCGACAGCTTAACGTACCCTCCAAAGGACGGAGTACTCTCAATTGTTTATTTGTCCAAGTCCAAATAAATCAATGGGAGACTGGAATTTGCAATTCCGTTTTAATCAATTCAAAACAAATCAAATCCAAGGAAGTGAACCCTGCATAATCCCAGCAATTGGACCTTCCTGACTTGAACCGAAGCTTTTCCGGCACAAGTCAATGTATAATCAAGGGGGGCACAGTGATATCATTGTCATCCTTAACACGCTTTTGACTCCAAAAGCATAGACAGTTTTATGTTAAAATTTCAAGTCCACCCTACTAAGAATGAAGATACCAACTGCTAATTGGTTTGGGAACTACATTACGCCATAAGCTACTGAAGTCTCCACCTACAATATACAAAGATCATAAGATAAATTTAAAAAATCTTGCATTTCGTATGCATATAAACATTTGTCATTAAAAAAAAATAACCAAAATTAAATACAGATGCTCACATCAGAAGTCCGTAACGTGAGGACCCTTTGGCCAGTGGATACAAACCAACTCATTACCCCAGTGTGCGGTTCGAGTCCTGCAAAGCGGCAATGTGTTTGTGCACTTTAGGGGGTAGGGCAAGGTACTTTTACCTTTTTGCCTCTATCCACCCAAAAGGTGACATGGGGAGCTGTTCGGAAGTCCCGTGATCGCACCGCCAAAGTATGATATCCTGCTTGTTGGGCATCAGTATGGCACCGGAACATATTCCTAATCTAGTGGCAAGCAAGAATAAATTAAAGCGCTTTGAATATATTGTGAAATGTACTATGCATATGTTCGACATTTCATTTAAATGTAAAGCTTTAATTTCTCCAAAAGGTTGATCATTAGAGCTAGTCACACAATCACCTATCATCAAGTAACAAGTTTTAATAACCCAGAAATTTCACATTCTCGGCTTTCGCACTTTCCTTAATATTCAGATATTGAATATAGTATGTGGGTGCCGGGTTTGCCTTTTAAGCAGGGCTTGGAAAAATGCTAAATTTCCCCTGACAACAAAATTTCCCTCCAAGATTGCAAATTTCCCTTCAATTCTTATGTATTTCTTTATTTACATGATAAAAATTGCCCTCCAAATAGACAAATTTCACAGAGGACGGAGCAGGTTTCCAGGTCCCCCCGCACTTTTTCCAGGCTTGGCTTTGTAGATTGACCTCTTTGGTAGCAACATCCCCCCTACAACCATTGTGACAGTTTGAACATAAGTGGTCTCCAGCATATTCCGGCGCCCACAACCAGACAAAATTATGACAATGTAAATGTGAAAGTCTCCTTTACCTGGCTCCAATCAAGCAGCAATCCTTCAGCATTGAAACCATTGTCCCTATAATCCCGGAATAATTCACAACTGATACGGCCAGAGAAAGACTAAAATCTGTCATATGCGGTGCTCCTTGTCTCCTTTTCTGTGACGACCCACTAAGCGAAGATAAATGACAAAGATATTAAGTAATGCTGATAACATGCAACGTCATACTGGGGATGGATGAATGGGGTGGTGTCTTGGTTTCAAATTCCGGGATCCAGTGTAATCTCAATTCACGTCTTAATCCAAAATTGGGGGATAAGGACCAAACCTTCAAATGGCATCTGGATAGTCAAACTGCTACTCTTTACTACCCCTGCAGGGAGATGGCCATGAAACAACCATAAGAGCATGTATGGTCCCACCACCGTGTTTGTGGTCTCTGGGCAGATCTCGTCTCAATTCCTCCCACCTAAGCGCATTGGGGGAGGCTGTTATGGGTGATATTCAATCTTAGGTGGTGATAGGAGTTGTGCACTTAGCACGCTGCCGACCCAGATAAGCGAAATATTGTGAGATTTTCCGATGGCAGCTTAATAACTATTGGCAATCGCGCCGTGAGCGCCCCGTAGGGTGGATACTGCATGTTACAAATGCACTTTTCATCTGATTTTTTTCTGGTAGTTGGCTGACCTCATTTGTCCACATTATTTAATTTACATGTTCAAAGGTTGATTAATGGGTCGTTGGTGATGCAGCTGGAGCATTGAATGGGGGCAAAGTTGGTGAAAATTTTGGTGAGAATTTGGGGAAGATTTGGTCGACAACGGTTAGCGCTGGGCAAATATTTAAATTTTCTGGGAAAAAAACAACCCTGGACTACCAATGTGTATTACTTAGTAATAAATAACAACAAATTTTGCTTGCATTATTCAACATCACACAACTTGATGCAGTTCATACTCACTTCATTCCAAATTTGACTTTCTTATGTTCCTAATCAGTCTGATATGCAGGCCCACGATAATATCCTTGAGGAGCTTGTATGTCTTGCCCTCGAAATCTATCAAACAGTGGCCATTCATTGCTAAGGATAAAAGAAATATGAAGAACAAAATAACGAGAATAGATTGTTGTTAAATACATCGTGGCCTTCATTGTTCAGAAGTAACCGGTTACAACCAGAAAGAAACCCGGCAACCAACATGCAGGCGGTGGTTAGTGTGAAGCGGCACTTTAATTAGTTTGAGTAATAATGTCTTGGCCCTGGCAAAACAAACCACACAACCTTTTGCTTGTTAGATTAACTTGGTCTACATGCAACCAGTGGTGTGTCATTTTGTAGCGGGGAATCGAGTGTACCTAGTAACGGGGATTTGCAACGGAATTATTAGCTCCAACTACAGCAGATGTCTGGTATACTAAACCAGACATGTGGGTTCACCCTGCTCTAGTATGAGGGGTTGACTTGAAAATTGAAATCACCCTTTGACTTCTATGGCATGAGCAAATGGGAAAAACACAATATTTATTTTTCCTCCACCGACATTTAAGATATCAGAACTATTACTCCCAGTCACCAAGTGTTGGCAAACTTGAGATGGAAACCATCAGCATATGACAAGGGGAGTTAATACCAATATTTACGGTATCTTTGACTGTCTATGGCAAGGCAATTGTGATGTAATTTTCAACCACCACATTTTTGAGAAATTATTAAATATAATCCATCATCAAGTTTTGCAACTTGAGTAGGAAAACCATCAGCATATGACAATGGGAGTTAATACCAATATTTACAATTACGTATCTTTGATTGACTGCCAAGGCTAAAAGCGAAGGCACTGGCAATGACTGTAGTTTTCCACGGACATTTGAAAATAATATCATATAATCCAGTCCAAGTTTTGCCAACTTGAGTATGGAAACCATTCCGCATATGGAAAGAGGAGGTTAATACCAATATTTTACGGTTACTTTGACTGCCAAGGCAAGGCAAGGCAAGGCATGACTGTATTTTCACGGACAATTGAAAAAAATAAATTATAATCAAGTCACAAGTTTGCAAACTTGAGTATGGAACCACAGGCATATGACAAGGGGAGTTAAAACCAATATTACGGTAATCTTTTGACTGTCCAGGCAAGCAAGGCAATGATTGTATTTTCCACCGCGTTGAAAATAATATAAATATAATCCAGTCCACAAGTTTGCAAACTTGAGTATGGAAACCATCAGCATATGACAAGGGGAGTTAAAACCAATATTTAAGGAATCTTGTTTCATTTTTTGTTTTCTGCATACTGCAAATTGCAAGGTTAGAATTTTGTTGAGAATCTGAGGACCCATTCTCACAAAGATTCTTCTCATCAGATCTGCAGGACTCCAAATGAATTCTCATTACAACAAACATTTTAGTCAAGATAACAAACCCAACCAAATGGAGATGAGTCTATAGATTTTCCTTGTATTCTTCCACAAGAATACAAATAGATTCTCAAAAAGTGTGACAGAGTTCCAAGCCTAAATTGTGGTAATTCAATTGCAAGATATACAAGATCATACTCAATGCATGTGATAGGTGCATGTACAAAAGCAGTCAGTAAATCAATTAATGAAACATTTCAAAAGAATTCTGAATCAGTTTTGTTTTCTGTATATTGCAAATTGTGAAAAGCAAAATATACTCATAAGCACCTGATATGGGCTTGGACACTTCTAGAAGCAAAGTAAACAAACACCATATGAAATTCCATCCAACCACCACAAGTACAGTCAAAACAAGGAACACGAAGAACAAAATTAATCTGGCTTATCTTGGTGTTCAAAGGTCATATCTGACATTGAAGCCACAGCAGTGTCAAAGATTGCTGTCATTTTCAAGTATGTTGAGAACTAAGCAATAAACCATGGACTGTGGATCACACACTGCAAAATACATTTATGTTTCTTACATCTTCAACAGAGTTTAGATTTGATTATTTTTTTTAGCTTTGTGTTTTGATAAAATTAAATTGCACATCTACATGATTTCTGTCAGGAATAGTACTTCTGTGCTTCAAGGATGCACTCACTATGAGTTAAACTGCTCATCACCAAGGACACAGTTCAGTAGGTTGTACTGCAACATACATTGACATAAACTGACCTTGTGTGATCTGGGTATCATATATCATATCCAAAAACCAGGGGGTGTATTTTCTAAATACATTGGTGAATGAAATCTACTGAACTGTGCCAAGGGAATTGAGATTTTACTAGCTCATAGTGACTTGGGCATTCAGATAAACTAACATCAGAATAATTTGCTCTTAGTTACTATCGATAATCGATTGTTCCAAGCACACTATGGCCAATATTCTAGAAGGGAGTCTAACTTAGTCTTTAAGCCATGTGTAAGCCAGGGTATTACCACCAAATAGGCGGGCATTTTTTAGTTGTTATCGTTCCGCGCGTATAAGTAAACCAACTTTACTCTAGCGTTTGCACAGAATTGTGCGCGCCACGCATAATATACACAGTGCGTCTCTTGCATTGTCTTGCGCCGACATTATTCCATATCAGTTCGCACTGTTATGAGGCCCGTCTATTTGGCGGTAAGGCCTAAAAAAAAAAATTGTTTGATTGGCGTAACCAGACCGACCCTAATTTTACTGCCGACCCTAAATATTTTTATTTTTTTGTGTGAAAAAAAAAAGTTATATGGTCATGAAAACGCTGAAATGCAAAAACAGGAATTTAATGATGTCATACTTCAGTACTCTAAAGGATTGCAGGACATTCAAAATGACAAATAAAAAGATGTGTTACAGAAAAAGTGAAGATGTGCTATTTGTTTTTGTATGTGTGTCATATATTTTGTGTTCTGGTATTTGAAACATAAAAAAAAAATTAAAAAAAAAAAAAATCCGACCTACCTACCCTATTTCTTTTTCTATGTTACGCCAATCAAACAATTTTCTTTTTTAGGCCTAATCAAAGTATAGTCCTTCATGAATGGACAAAATGTAACAGCTGAGGAAAATCCTCATTGATAGACTGTTCCAACCCTCACAGATACGCTGTTCCAACCCAACCATGAGGAATTGTTTCCCCTATTACATAACATTTTCAGAGAAAGAAAAATGGTTCATTCATAAAGGACCAGAGGGTGTTTTGAGTCAATCCCATGATGCATAGCAATATGCCTATACTGTACTGTACTAAACACATGTCAGTACTTAGGGATAAAATGTTCCAAAAGTTGTAAGAACCACAAGACATGTCATAATCACGCTAAAAATTCCGGGCTTTTCACCTGATATCAAAATCGATACTACTTCCGGGTAAATCAGGGGGGTCCCAAGATGATCGGAACATGCACCTGTAACTTGTTTTTCTTGCACCTAAAAGTGGTTGGTTGATGGAAGATGATCATTTTGAACGGAGGTTAAGGTCTCTGTTTGCTTATTACACTTGTATGATTTTGTGACAATTTTAAAAAATCAAGATACGATTACTATGTTGCTTTGGTAGAGAAAGAGAAAAAAAAAATTATTACTTTGTTGGTGGAGGTCTTGGAGGCAAATCCTCTTCTGATGCAGAATCACTACCAAGGCTACCCCCTCCTGAAAAGAGAAAGGAAAAAAAATATTATTACTTTAAAGGGGGTGGCCTGATTTAATTTTGTAATGATTTCATCTTGCTTGAATGACCCTGACTCCCATACCACATCTGTAGACATTCACACAAATGTTTTAAGCTGTTTTGATATGAGAGCTAAAACATGATTTTATAAGCCCCATTGAATACTGGAAGACTAAAATGGGGCACTTATTTGCTTTTAACATCCAAACAAAACATCTTTTAGCACTAGAATTCACAGGGTAAATGAGACAAATAGGAGCTTTCTTCAGACATTACAACTATTTCTGGTAAAATCTGGGCCACTGGTGATGCGACTATTAGCGATCGGGCCATGGACCTTTAAATACTAAAAATACAGCGTTCACTGAACGCATGTGCCGTCTGCCATCGCAGTTTGTGAATGGAGACAAAGGTCACATGAGGTCACTAAGGTCACATGAGGTCACCAACAAGCGGGTCACTATCCAAGGTCTATTGTATCGAAGGGTCATGAAAATGTACGCACAGCAGGCAATTATGTTTAGGGTTAACATTTGGGTCAACATTTTTACCACAGACACACTACCAAAGAAGTTCCTTTGTGCCACTTGCTTCACATATGACACAACAGTAACAGAATTTGCATTTTTGTTACATCTTCTTGAGGATACCATATTTTAGTATTATTTTCTCTCAAAGGTCCTAGACTGAAGTCAGTTGAAAGTGTACAGCTTGACTCTTCCTGACATCATTGTATTTCAGTTTAATCTGCTAAGTGCATGATTTGCATGGCACTGCCTGGTTAAAATGATACCTAACACTACTAGTCTACAGAGAAACTGAAACCCATTCAAATTTATTCACTTTGATTAATTAATGGTGTGACTTGACATGCCTTATTTTTCTTGACACTTGGCATCAATTTGTTGAATTACCTACAAGAAAAATTGCATAGAGAAAAATTACCTTATTTTTTCAGATGGTGAAAATGTTGAGATTGTACAAAAACCATTAGCTTTAAACATTTACAAAACTCATTGTATAACATTTTCAATATGTAAGTTAACATTGTTTTTAATGTAATCAATTAGCCCCAACAAGCTAGCCATAACCTACACAGTATTTGTTCATAAAATGTAAATACTCTCGTTAATAAACACTCCCTAATTAAAAATAGATAATTACCTCTTCAGCACTGCAAAAGTTCATATATTTGAAATCCCATGGGGGTGGGGTGGGGAGTAAATGCCTATTGCCTTTTAGTGCCTACTGGGCATAGAACCCTTCAAGAACCCAAGTGCTGATGCCTGTCTATGGGTGGGACAATAATAGTTTTTCCTAGGAAATGGTTATGGGGTAAATGTACATGTGCATTTTAAATGCCTATGAGTGCAGTGCTTGGCAAGATGAACTTGCATTAAGTGTTTGCAGAGCGTTTAGGCCCCAGAATAGGTAGAGCGGGATGGTTAGTCAATCAGAACAAAAGGAATCAAACATTGCTTCGAAATGGGAATGGCAGTTATATCACAATTCTACTTAAAAAATGCCCTGTTCATGCTCGACTTAATCCCAACTTGTTAATTGTTTCAATTTGAACAGAGTATAACAATGGCAATCAATCCCTGAAAATCCAATGTAAATTTTAGTTAGGTTAAACCAAAGTTTTTAAATTCCGTTTTGTCACCGTGCACCGGGGGTGGCGGGACAATCACCCTCAGCTTCATGTAGTTGCTGGGGTGGAGGATTTTATGGAGCCACCGAATTGACCGGATGCCCTCTGCCCCAATCCACAGTTTTCGGCGGTGGGCCTAGCCTTGGGGCAACCATGCCCACATACAAGGCAGCATGTGCGGGGATGGGCCGCCAAGCTCTCCAGAGCTGACATCTTGTAGTAGATCTCTTTTCTTTCTACAGAGGTAACCAGCTACCTCCTAATCAAATGTCCTTAGAAAATCGATGGGGGGTGACGGTTAGCCGCCGACATCGGCCCTGGGAAGGTAGTTGGTTACCAGGATATCAGCAGTAGCAGTCCCTAAAAAGGAAACCGTGGACCTGACCACAGGTCAGGTTGCCTTCTGCTAACCCCCCCCCTTTTTGAAAAATGCAAGTTCCTGGTGCATGTACTATTAAAAAATACGGAGAGGTTTGCTTCCATCAAAATTCACCTCTTTTGCAGTTGAACCCTTAAGTAAACAATTCATTACTTTCACATTCATTTTTCTCTGGTGAGTAATGGTGCTTCATACAGGAAATCAATGCCCAGATTCACAATGACTTAATTAGTTATCATGAACTTTAGTATACAGGCTTTACTGAAATCTCAAATGACCCATAAACACATGGCTGGCACAATAAAAGTTAAGAAAACCATGTAGATAATTAAGACTTTGACTTGAATTATATATAGTCAGCTTACAAAACTCCAACAAATAGTAAAGTTCACTTCTTATTAAGCAGGGAAGGTGGGAAATACCGATTCTGATTAAAGGTATGGTTATAGATCTTGTGAGCGAAGCTACTCGTTGTTTCTTTCTCGTATGCAAGATTTTGGCATGTTAGTTTTGCTCGCAATGTCAAAATCACACCTTGTGAATGAATTAGCTGTGAAGAGTCTGATAATGGATGATAATTAACCCGATAATTAACCCTACAGCACTTAGCGGCATTCATGGTTATTTGAGTGCTGATTTATCTTTAAGGAATCTGAATGCTGCTAAGTGCCTGCTAGGTATTTTCCCCCCAGAAGGGGAAAAAAATATTTTAAGATCAATAAAAACCCTAAAATCCCTCAACAAAACAAATTCCTATGAATGCCAGGGAAAATAACAACTCTGTATTTACACCTGTATGCCTGCTGGCTAAAAAAACAAAACAAAATAAAAACAACAAAATACCGATGAATGCCTATGTGTGCTGGCTGGGCATTTACCCCTCAGAAATATGAAGGCTCACGTTAGCCTTGAAGAATTATGAGAAGTGTCTTATTGTCAGTTTAAGGATTATCTGTGAAATAAACCTACTGCTAATTAGGAATGGCAATATTCCAAGTTGTATTTTTAGGTGCATTTGTTTTTAAACACATGAGCACAGCTCAATAGTAATCTGTATAAGATCCTTGCACATTGCGTGAAAAATAAATGTGGCTGGCTGCCTAGCACTTACTATATTGAGTCATTTAGCTTTGTCTATGTAGCCATTGTTTCCAAAATAATTGAGATCAGGAATACTTTAGTTACTACACTTACTTTCTTAAAATATGAAGTTTCTGTGATCAAGATAGATAGATGCTAGCAAGATTCACCAACAATGGGTTGCAGTCATCTTTCAATAGGGATATTTATTGCAACCCTTTCCTATATTTTTATGGGGAAATTAAAAGTTTGATACTGCAATGTCCTAATATTTTCTGCATTCTTAGTCAGTATTTAATGCCTAAATTTAAATGGAATATTGTCCCAGAATGACAAAATTTCATGTTGATTTCATTTTTCATCAAGCAGAGCAATGCATGTTGTTCATATAGACCATGTTACCGCAATGTTGATAAACACAAATAGCACTGACATGGTGAGTACCAGTATGACCACTGCATTATCCAATGGCTCCAATGGATTTAGCGCAAGTTTGAAAAGCATGCTTTCCAGGCAGTGGCAGGCAATTGTTTTTGTTCCTCGGGGGCGAATGACGTTAGAGGTGACATGCATAATCTACAATTCTTCATTTCATTTTGCTTATCGTAATATTATGGCGGGTATGATATCGCACATCTTAATCTCTTACCTGAAAAGAAATAATCCAAGTCCTGATCTGCCATAAATTTCAGGACCTCCAGAGAGTGTAGCTGACCTGCAGATGTGCTGTAAAACATCACAAATAGTGAGCAATAATACATAGTAGAAGACCCGCCTTAGATCCGCGTGACCAAACTCTGGAGACAAAGATTTGAAGGCGTCTTGGGTGTTCCCTGATCAAATATTGAAGGTTTTTGACTTGGTCTTGCGATTCAATGTCTGGCATTTTTTGGGGAAGGGGCAAAGAAGTTACCACAAGGGGTAAAAATTGAGAACTGTTTGCAATTGAAGTAATATGCATGTCAAATTAACTACTTACTTCGCCTTACATACGAATACAAAATGTTAGTTTTATAGATCTGACTTCAAATGAGGACGCTATGGCCAAAAATGTATTAAGGTTCAATGCACTTTCATTCAGGTCAAAAAATCGTAATATAAACTGATTTTAAAGATGTAAAGTGTCAATTAATGTTATTTGGTGCATGACAAATCAAGTTTTTGCAACTTGTTAATAGGTCAAATGTTAGTCTTGACCTTGAATGCAAATGGCCGCTATGGCCGTGAAGTTATCTATGTAAGCCTAATTATAGCAATCAATGGAGTTTTCACATTCCCGGAAGCGGGTTATGTCATGATTACTGCACAAATTCCAAAGAAGTTGATATTACTACCATTCTATTTTATTCCTGTATAAAAGCAAACCCTCTTACCTTTCCATCATAAAGTATGACAGGAACTACAAAACGCTCTCGACACTCTTGCAAACGTGATTTTGGAAACATGAGATCTCTCAGTTTTGGAATATCATACATACTTCCATTCCCTTTCCTCCACCTGCCATGAAAAAGCAACATAATTGTTCATTTTAGAACACGTTTTATCTTTGTGGAAGGATTGGGGTATCCAAGGTAATCCCCTCCAAAAAGTTTGCTTGCGTAAAAATCCCACTCACAAAAAAAAATCCTGCTTTGAGCTGCTTGCTATGAACCCCAACCTGTAGCATACATACATGAAAGATACTCCCCAAAATGTGAGAGGGTCTATTTTAACATGTCAACTTACGAATGACCAACTAGTGCATTTTTTTGTGCTCAACAAAGCCATCAGACACCCCTTAATTCACATTAAAAATTTCGGTGCGCCCATGCCTAGTAGCGTCCCATGCTAGCATCGGTTCGCCCATCACTATCGCACTTGCATCGCTGATCCTTTGCTCATTTTGTTACGCTTTCCCCTAGGCTCCACTTGCTGGGAAGGGCCCTGGAATGAGGGTTTACTATCTTAGGTCATTCGTAAGTATCATGTATAAAATAGAACGAATCTCACATTTGGGTGAAGGGGGGTATGATCTTTTTGATGTATTATTTTCCATTTTATACATACTAAATGTCCACCGATCGAGTTTCATGACTGCCACACTGGTCACAGGTGAGGAAGTGGAGCCGGTAGTCCCTCCGTTTCTGCGGGGTTTCAACCGCCATGTGAACTCTATGGAAGCTGAAATAATTTTGCCCCAATGTACATCCATAAACATAGATTTGATGCATATAGCATCCCACCTTCTATGTCGAAGCATATACAGTTTATATAATAATTTATATATATATATATAT